>JBBBDQ010030429.1:262500-295000 GCA_037127315.1 Ascarosepion bandense
TATACATTTTAGCAAACTTATTTTGGTCATTGTTTCTTTTAGCTCAAGATTGTTCACTTTTTTTCATTGTCAGGTGGGTTTATGATGAAATCCAGATGAAGATGCAGATAAATGGAATAAAATAAAACCTAAGTATTATGGCATTACTGAAAAACAGAATGGTCCTTCATGTAATAAATATTTTAGTATGGGAATAAATGAAAAGGAATCAATAATTTTACTTGTCACACACCAAAAGGCATCAATAGTTCATGAATTTAAAATTGTTTTACTTAAAAAATTAAATTTGAGGACATTCATTTTTGTGGCTGATTTTCCTTTGTATATTTAACAGCTAAATCTGCATAGCATAATAGCAGGTTTATTATCAAAAGAAAATATGTAAATATTACCTGGTATTTATTCTTCTGATATTATGAATAAGAGGCCAGTTGATGGTTTGAGTCATACAGAGAAAGGTTTGAGTTAAGATGTTAGGAACAGTTATAAAATTGTTCTCATAGGCATATTAGAAGTGAGCAAATACAATCCATTTTAAGTCAGTATATTGTTTTCTGAAAACATTCAAATAAAATTGCTTTGATTATGCAATAAATAAATTTAACCAAAAAAAAAATCTTTTCACAAAATATTACTTTTTAAAAAAATTTTTTATTATGTTTTCTTTAGGTAAATGAAGAGTGCGATGGATAAATTGTCGTCTAAATTAGGCAAAAATAAAAATAACTATGACATCTTATTTTAACATCTATTTAACAAAATTACACAAAATATCTCCAAATACTAAAGAGTAAATTTATTCATTAAATTGCCATTGGGTTTAAGCACAGCCGCAAGCTGACTTCGGAATCTTCTGCAACTCTTCTGGATGGTCTCCTTGTTTAAGGTAGTGAATGCTGCCATAATCCTTGCCTTCAGCTCATCTTTGGTGTTACAAGGAGTTCTACTGCACCTCACACATAACGGGATTGCAGTCTAGGGAGATGTAAGGGGTGACGTGGTGGCAGAAATTGTCTGACAACCATGACTAGATTCTCCTGCTTGTGTGGCATGGTTCAGAGTTTTGTTGCCAGACATAGGGTCTTCTAGCAGCCACTCTTTTGACCCAGGGCAGCACTGCCTACTGTAAACACTTGACATAGGTTTCTGTGTTGAGTCTGAGGCACTGTGGGAAGATGAATCAAGACATAACATTATCATCACTAGTGATCACTCCAAACACCTTCATGATCACAATTAGACTCCTTCAACTCTTTCCTAAATCTCTGCACTGTCCTCAGATTGATAACCAAACACTTTGAAACTTTCGTATTGGAGCTTCTGGCACCATGCCAAGCAGTATAGCATGACCTTTCTGCAATTTTTGGCAGTGAATTGCATTGTGGTAGTCTTTTTCTCGCATGATGTCTTACTATACTGTGTAGTCAATAAAACAATGTGCATGCACAATTAAAAATATTAAGTGACAATTTACTTATCGCACACTGTATTTTCAAAATGTTCTTAGCTTTTTTTTTTTTTTTAGAAGTTTAGCTAAAAATAAACAATGAAAATTAGAACCCACTCCCTTTGCATACAGTAATGTGTGAGGCGGCCTCATTTCATTGGTTCAAATCATGAATCTATTTAACAACTGGCTGAATTTCGTTGGTTCTTATTTTAATAAATGAAATTTGAAGTTTGGTGAGCAAAGCTGGTACAAAGCTAGGGGTTCTAATAATGGTAAACATTGAAGTAAATATTTTTGTGAAGTTGAAAAGAAAAAAGAAACTGGTGTATATTTTTTGTCTATATTTTTTCAATGATGTAATTCTTGTCACAAAAAAATTTCTTGTTACAAAAAGAATGGGATGATACCTTTCTGGCCTGAGATCCCTGAAAATACTGTTTGGAAGACCTCAATTTTATGTTTACAAGTATGAAAGAAATATAATTATTGTCTGACAATTAAAAAGATAATGTTTTTCCAATGTGTGTTGTGGAGAGAAGAAAAAAAAAAAAAAAGGCAATTAAAATAACCACTAGTGGAACTCAAACCCACAACCAATCTGTAGTTAGTAAGCAACAAGATTATTTCAGTTAGTTATAAGCTGAAAGAAATAAGCTTGAATATATTTCCATCCAAATTTAAAAAAAACTATTTTTGAATTTCTTTTAAAAGTTTAACCCTCTAGAATTTATTATTGCTCTGGGCTTTTAAGAATTCTATGAAAGGTGATATTTTTATGCAGAAGAATTCCATATTGGCAGAGCTTTAAAAAAATGGTTTATTTATTTTTTTAAGATTCTAAGTAAAAATATAATTAAATATTCTTGGAGTATTTTGGTGCTTATGATACAAGTCCTCTTACCCAACCAATAAAACTCTTGCTTAAAACATTCAAACTAATACAAGACATCCACTTTTAGAATTTAACATAAAGACTTAAATTAGACTTGTCTAAACATAAACACATTCCAGATTACTTAATCTGGTAGAGAATGAGGGGGATTCTGTGAGTCTAATGGGAGAAATTCCGGAGTGTTTCATATTTACTGTAGCAGATACCACGCTTTAAATGACTAAACCTATTTTTCTCATCCCCTCAATGGTTTTTGGTTGATTGTTGGGGGGGGGGGGGTATGAATGGGTACAGTCTACAATCACTTGCATCTAATGTCTGCAAAACGGTATCTCCCCAAACTATACCGTATCACTACTTTGACGACTTACACTATCTCAAATTTTATTTACATATATATATATATATATATATATATATATAGAGAGTCATCTGCAGGCAGATCTGTTTCGCTGTATCACAGCTCATCAGTATGGTTAGACTCATTGCTTTCTAACCCAGATATATAGACTGAATAAAGATAAAAGGAAAATTTATCTTAGGCAATGCTATTAGTCCTCTGACATTGCGTTGATAAAAACACTCAGAGGGCAGCTTTCCTTGTGTGTGAATGTATATATGTATATATATGAGGGAGAGAGAAAGTGTCAATAAAGTCACTATATAGCTGTATATAAGATAGATTTTACCACTAATAATATATATTGAATTTTGAACAGTATCGGTAATTAATTTACTATTGTTTACTATGGCATTTTCTTATTCACAAGAACCATTTTTAATAATAAATTTCTGAATGGTTTATTAATTGCTTTGTCTTAATTATTATTGTAAATAACTGTGTAGTGACTTTATTGCCACTGTGTGTGTGTGTGTGTGTGTGTGTTCATTCGTTCGTTCATTCTTGCTTTCATTTGTTTAGATATTGAAAATACAGTTATCATCTATGGTTTCCTATACAAAAAATATTGGATAAATGGTTGTCTTGTTTAATTGCTGAAATAGTTGCTGATTTTCCTATGTTCAATTTCAGGTGAAGGTCATGGTTGATTATCTTGCACCAGTTTTCTCTCTATGTCTCACATTTGGCCTTATGCCTTACTATAAGAAAATATAAATGTTTGATCACTTTAAAAAAAAAAAGTCAGATCAATGGTTAACAGAGTGGCCCTACATGTTTGATGGTGTCTTGTCCCAGAATACTGGTGCTTAACCGTTTTTTCTGGTACTTCTATTTTAAAATTACACTGGTAAATGGAGCAAAGTTAATACAACAGAATTAATGCCAACTGTTGATGTATTGTTTAAAATATAGATTCTACCAGCTTTGCCTTGCAGGTCTTTGTTTCTTTTATATATATATATATATATATATAAATGAATTACAGTTAAGTATTTAAAATATGTATATAAAATATTTACACTACATTGTTTGGAGTGTTGTCCTCATTGTTGTTGCCATATCCGCAGTGTTTCAGTCATTGTACACTCCAGCCTTTTCAGGTGATATGTGTTGAGTTATTAAAGGAAATTAACTGAAACATCTAGAAAAAGCAGGGCATGTGGAACTAAAAAAGTCTATTTCTGTGAGCTAAAAGTGTTTGATTTGAAATTACAATGTATATCATCTGTAGAAAGCTGGAGTGTACAACAGCCGAAATGTTGTGGATATGAAAATAAAGATGACACTAATTGGAACAATGTAAATAATTACAGTACCTCATCTCAGAAATAAAGACAGATGTATATAAAATGTTGTCCTCATAAGAATTTTGAAATTTAAAAAATCCTCTTACTGCTATGGTCTACATTGCCCAAGACATGATATGCAATAATGAAAACCTACTGAGACATGTGGAGGAAGTTGGTCAAGTGCTCAGCTGTACAGTGATCATATGACCACACCCTGCAGTCTTACTGATGATGATTGTAGGATTAGAATTAGAGTACATTCCATAACTTCCCTAAACACTTCCATCATGAGAGTTCATAGAACTACTAAGTGGACATTAAGAGAAAAACAAGAATTTGAACTTGTAGACTTTTGTTATTAAACATTTTGTACTTGTGATTCTGGTCTGACAAGGTTTCTGTACATGTCATTGAATAACAGCAAGGTAGTCAAGCAGACACTAATGAATTTGATCCTCACTGTGTGCCTGCAAAGTATTAAGAAACAGGAAACTTTTGTTAGTTCAGCTCTCTTTATTTCTATATAATACCAATCCTCCTATATCAGAGGGGGACAAACTTGCTTAAGAGCCACATAACATAAAATTCAAATGTTTGAGAGACTCAAGCCATAAACAAAATTTACCTATAGTTTTCTTTATTTTTTATATGCACATGAACATTAAATATTTTTTATATGCACATGAACATTAAACTTACATCTTAATCCAATGAGGTCACAATTCATACCCATTAAATAATTATAAAGCTTGAATTTTTTTTTTGTTTATGCTAATTGTGATGAAAAATAGAGCTGACATATTTCCACAAGCAATGGTTTTGGCTACCTCTGGCCATATATGATGGAAAATGCTGGACAATCTCTTCACATATAGAGAGAAGCTGGCAATAACAGAAATGTGGTTCTACAGAAAGATGCTGAGAATACCATGAATGGAGTATGTAAGCAAGGAAGTTTCAAGGATAATAGAAATAAAAAGGACATTTATACCCAGAATCGAAAAAGAGACAGTGTTCCAATTACAGCACCACAATGTCATTTTCTGTACTCTGATAATTTAAACATATTGCTACTGGCACAATCTTCTCTCATGACTATTTTACTCTCCAGATAATAACAAAAGCTGTTATCCACATAATTCACCTTGACAGATTCAGTGAAAACCAAAGTCATTATCAATGCTAAATGTTTAGTCAGTTAATCCTTCAAAACTTGACAATACTTCATCAGATCTCATAGACAGGCACCTCAGAATTATGAAGTGTTTTATTAAATAACAAAAAAAAAAAAAAAAAAAGCATCACATAAAAACTTCCAATAGCAGGAACAACTAAAATGGATAGCACTTGTAACTAGAAAGATAAATAATGATTTAATGAATCTGTTTAATTTCCGCACTAATGAAAAAAGTTTGGGGCTTACGGCCATATCACATTGAAACACCAGTTCCCATATGACCAACAAAGTTAAGCAATGTCGAGCCTGGCTAGTATCTAGATGAGGGACCACTCGGGAATACCTGGTGATGTAATGGATAATAGGCTCAGAATAGTTAATTGGAAATCCGAGTTCCAATTCTGGTCAAGTTTGCTATATTCACTTACATGCAAATATCATTCGGAAAGGTAGGAATCCACCTCTTCCCCCCCCCCCAACTATGGGTCAATTGGTAAGACTTGTATCACTAAAAGCCATTATTATCTTCAAAGACAAAATAGAATTGCATACAATATATTTAGCTTTTGGCATTAAATAACCCATAGATGTTAATATGCTACTAACCAATAATAACCAACCAACCAACCAACCAAAAGATTAGAAAGAAATTGTCATCAATATGAGAAGGAGCAATAACACTTAGTGGATGTGAGAATTGTAATTTTTTGAAAATACTATTTTAAGAAATATTTTATAAATTTCAACCAGCAGTGATGCAAACTGTTTGGTCAATTAAGAAGACAGATAGCAACAGATTTTTTAAGATAAATTTGGCTGGAAAACATGGAGCCAGAAGAATGTTTCACAGGCAAAAAAAGAAACTGCTATCAAAGAACTTAGGGTTACATCTAGCCAATTCAACTGTAAAATGATGAGACCTTACTGCCAACCTAGTACTGTACTTAACTTTATAAAGTCTAGGTCCCATAGAGCAAAGTCCATGGCAACAATTACCATGAATATACTCATTGAAAAGTCACAGAGAAGCTACATTATGTCTGTGGGGAAAGTGACTGAACTGAGATGTGAAATCAGTCAGTTAAGTGCCATGCGCGATACACGCTTGGGCGATCATGTCTCAAAAGAGACATGATTGACTGGGCAGAAGATTATCCCGCAGTAGGTTGCCATTGCTTTCTGCGGTAGACTGGTTGCCGACCAAGGCTATAGAACCCAATCTGTCCTATTATTTAACCCATAACTGGAGGGAAGTGACGGATTAATACCTTTCCCAAGGGTATTTGCGCGTAAGTGAATGCAAGGAATTCAAATGGAATTCGAACTCGGTTCCCCGATTTCTCGTTCCGAGCCGATATCCACTGCGCCACAATCAAGAAGAATAAAATTGCAAATACTTCTTTGGATTTACAATGAAAGCATTTATTATGCATAGACTGGCACTCAGGTAGGATCAAACTCAATACATAGTAGCTACTTAATGATTTCTAACATTAATCTTTTCAGAGGAAACTCTTTTCTCCACCTGATGTACATCACACAATAGCAAATATTGACTCATTTTCATCTTCAGACAAGACTTGTTTAAAGCATGGGAACTGGTGTTTATCTCCTAGACAGAACCTATCATTTTAGTCCAGTGGATATGTTGAATACAAAAAGTGAAACTTGACCATGAACAGTGCTTGGCCAGAGAAGTCGTTATATGAGAAGATCTTTTGATAAATGTTAACTTATGTCATTTTTCTTGTATACCAAGTTTTGCATGCCAGCACGTTTAGATTATTCCTTACGTTTTTACTGTTCCTGGCATGGTGTATGTTTTCCAAATCATTTTCTCCATGGCATGATTATTGTGTTCTACGTTTCTAGAACTCGTATAAAAATTCCCAGGAGAATATTTATTTGGATGGCTACGCTTAATTTATTTGTTGAAAAAATCTTTCAGCATGACTATTCCAGATAGCCATTAGATTTGGTACAAAAGAGTATTGACTCATTTTCATCTTCAGACAATGCATGTTTAAAGATAATTACAGCATGGGAATTGGGAGTTTGTTTCTAAGGCAGCACAATTCATAAGTAAAACCTAATGCGGAAATGACCGAAAACTTTTTTTTTTCGTTGATGATAATGTTTTGTCCAAGAAATACTACCTTCTCTATGCATTGTTGGTTCATCATCGTTTTTTGGATGAGTTATGCCAAACAATCTGGTGATGAAGGCTCTGCACTTCAGACAATATCTCCTCCTTAATTAGGGATACACCCTGATGCCTGCAGCAAAGGGACCAGTGGTTTTTGTTTTTTTTTTCTATACCCATGTTAAGCAACTTGATATTCTATTTTCTATCATATATAATTACTTCTCTACTTCAAATAAATAAACTTGAATCAATTTTCGTTTGTGAGGAAAAGAATAGGTCTGCCGTCTTTCAACATATTATTCATCAATATTTGATTGCATTATGTAGAAAAAATCTGAAAGTGTTGCGCACTTTCTAAAAGAACTAGCAAATTAAAGTTGCTATTTATTTATAGGAGAAAAAACACTTAAATTGTTTCTCAAAAATAAATAAAATTTAAAAAATATATAAAAAATAAACACACAGATGGAAAGACTGTTGACAGGACTGGAATTATTTAGGGGAAATATGCAATTCTTAAAGTATATATTTAAAAAAAAAATTCCAAGCTTCTTGCGAAGAAAAAATAATCTGGTTGGTAAATCAGTCAGTCAAAATTTTTCTTGATTTTGAAATTTTTTAATTTTTTAATTTATTTATTTTTTTGTTGAATGAAAAAGACATTTTCCCTCCTTCTCTTTCTTTCTCTTTTTATGTATTTGTTATTTTTTATTTTAGTTTTTTTTTGTGTTGGTAAATTGAGTAAATTATTTTGTCTCCCTATTGATTTTTCATTAAGATAAAATAAATAAAATTAAATCTGAAGTCGACTTTGTTTTGTTTCGTGTAAGTTTATGTTCCCACCCATTTCTTTTTCGTGATTAAATGTAGATATTAACTGACTTATGTTTCTTTTTTTATGACTTATCAACTAAAAGTGCAGGAAGACAGAATTACTTTTTGGACTGGATTTATTTAAACCATGAAAAAAGCACTAAGAAACAGGAAAAAATTCTTAGAAACAAAGAAAGTAGTGTTTGAACTGCTATGTAATATCCCATATGGCAGTGAATTTTGGACCATTTTCTCACAGACGAGGATAAGACTGAAGACAACAGAAATGTGTTTCTACAGAAGGATGTTCAGATTACCATAAACGGAATGTGTAATCAATGAGGAAGACTTAAGAAAAATCGAAACCAAAATGATTCTCGGAGACGGCTGAAATTTCTAGGGTGCATAAATGAGGAAGGAAGGCCTGTAAAATGTAATACACACAACGTATTGTTGGCAAAAGGGGTTACCCACCTGTGAATGGATGGTGCACGGTGGTTAGAGGAAATTAAAAAACAAAATTTACTAAGAGCTACAAATGATAGCATGTTGTCGAGAGCCATGATCGCACACATTTTGAAGGGACACGTTACATAGGCAGTCCCAACTGGAAAGCCTATTTGATTTGATTATCGACAGGCATTGTCTTACCAAGAAATACGAATGACACTATGCTGTTAAGCTAAAAAAACTGTCAGTGAGCTAGAAAAGGAAAAGGAGACGAAAAGGCTAACAATTAAATGTAAGAAGACAATGTATGTTCTCCAACAAGAGAAAAGGCTAAAGCTGTTAACTTTAAATTGCAAACTACAGAATCAAGCAAATACATAAATTTAACAACCAGGATAACAGACGACAGAGAATGTGGTACAGAAATCCGAAGGCTCATCGGGTTAGCAAAAGATGCTTTCCAAAAACTAAGCAAAGTATTAAGACATAGGTAAAATGTCTGCCTGTATTTCTGAGATGATGTATTTTAACTATTTATACTATTTGCATTGTTTGGAGTATTGTTCTAATCTTTATTGCCATATTCATGACGTTTCGACCGTTGTACGCTTCGAACTTCTTCAGGTGTTATACGTTGGAATTTTGAACCGAATCCTTTATTAGTCCACGGGGGTAGATTATTCTAATTCCACGTGTCATGCTTTTTTGGATGTTTCAGCATTAGTTAATTCTTTTTAGTAACTATCCAAGTTTTTGTTCCCTCTGCTGTGGCCAGATATTGAACTCACAACTCTTTAGGTCAAGTCACTTCTTAGATTACACAACCAACGCTTTTATCTACTGGGTATGGCACATGGAATTAGAATAATCTAACACCATGTACTAAATAAAAGGTTCGATTTGAAATTCCAACGTATATCTCCTGAAGATGGTCGGGCCGTACAAAGGCCGAAACAGCGTGAATATAGCAATAAAGATGAGGACAACAGTCCGAACAATGTAAATAGCGTAAATAGGAAAATAGCATTTAAAATAATTTTTTTAAGAAGTGCTAAACTGCTACGTCATTTATCCTGTAATATGGTATTGGATTTTGGACATTTTCTTCACAGATGGAGAAAAAACTTGACGCAACAGAAGGATGCTGAGAATACTGTAGCTGTAACATTTAAACAATGAGGAAGTTTTAAGGAAAATGTGAACGAAACAAACACTTGTACATCGTGCTGCAGAAATATCTCCTATATTAAAAGGTTTTGCAAAAAGTCCAAAATGACTGCTATTTTTAAAAATATTTCACTGTTGTTTAAACAAAGTTGTACAATGTTTATTCTTTTTTTATTTTTTTTAATAATCGTTTCACCCCAGTTTCCTGCCACTGATGCGCAGACGGTTACACAAGAGGAGAGTGAAGAAAAAGAGGAACAGGTTCCAGAGTGTGTCGGGGAAAGGATGGGAGTCAAGGAAATAAGAGATGGCAACTGACGTTGCATTTAAGCTCTTGGAGATTGTAGCTATCAGGGAAGCAAGTAGACGGAAGGGAGTTACACAGGCGAGAAAAAAAGCTGGTAGAGTAGAAGTTGCGGTTATATTTGATTGTTCTCTCTGTAAAAGGTTGGGACTTAGTTTCCTGTCTAGTAGCTCAAGTAAATTCGTGCGGAGAGGGTACCAGGGAGCTAAGCTCGTCGGAGCAGAAGCCGTAAAAAATATTTGAAGAGACAGAGAGAAACAACATCTTGTCGGTGAGGAAGTGACTGGAGTCAAGTTGCCAGGTCGGGATCGACTACATTGCAGATTCTTCGTTGGATTTTGTTGACAACCCCGTGATGAATAGCAGGAGCGCCCGACCAGATGTGAGAGCAGTATTCAATGAACAGGCGTATGGTAGATTTATATATGTACAAAATGGATTCAGTTGAGAACAACTTCCTGGATCGACACAGTGACCCGACTTTCCTAGCAGTAGATTAAGCTACTGATTCAATGTAGTCGTCCCACTTAAGGTCGGCTGTAAGAGTTAGGCCGAGGAGGCGAAGTGTATTACTGTCAAGGAGGCTAGCCTGGTCCATGCTGATGGTGGTAGGAGCGATTGTCTATGGTGGTTAAAGGATAGCAGCTTCATTTTGGAAGCATTAAAATTTACGAGTCATTTCTTACCCCAGTCCACTACAGATTGAAGGTCCTTTTCAAGATCAGCCATGAGGTTTGAGTTGTCAGATTCGGCAGATTTCTTATTGAGACAAGAGTAAATGGTGTTGTCATCAGCGTAGATGCCTACTTGGTATCTGATTACATCAGGGAGATCGTTGATGAAAATCAGAAAAAGCGTAAGACCTAGGATAGTGTCTTGAGCGACACCCACGTTCGTATGATAGGATCTGAAAGCATGTCCGTTCAATACCACTTTTATTACTCGATTTGATAGGAACGACTGGATTAAATCAAACAAGCGTCCATAGCCCTGTAGTTTGCGCAGAAGGCCAGAGTGCCAGACTCTATCAAATGCTTTGGAGATATCTAGGGCAATAGCTCAAGCTTCACCGTTCTTATCGAGAGTCTGGTATGTAATGATTGTTAGCATATCAGCGGTAGCTTTCTTTCCTCATTACATGTACCAGAAACTTCAGCTTCACTAGTCGTAAAAAACATTTAAACAGAAAATGCATAGTGTGTACTGGTTCAAGCCATGCTGATAACTGCTAGTATCTGAAAAAATATGGTAAAACATTAGCTAGATGAAGACACCATTGCTGCTTGGCTAAGTTCACTATCACCATACAGGTTACAGTTTAAAATGTGGGGAGGATTTCTGCGGCACCCTGTACTTACAATCGGAAAAGATAGAAACTATCTCACTTGTTGGTTGTTGGGGCATGTGGGGGCTACTTTACTTTGCTTGATTCAGAAATAGCAGCAATAGAAGTCATCAGTAGGTAACAACCGGAAGTCCCAGAAGTCATAAAAAGCTCTGACCAAGCCCTATTCGGTCATTTTCCCTTTCAGCGGGTTCTACCTTCAAGTTCAGCTCGAAGACACGTTTCCCTGTCCTGGCAGCTTAACATCAGATGCGAACAGGTGAAGAAATCTCCCTTCGAGACACTTATCCAAAGGAGAAAAAAAACTACACACAACCCTTGCTCCAGAATTCTGGTACCAGTCCTAGCGTTTTCACGCTTAGATTTCTCGTTCCCCTCTCTACAAAAGAACTACTCAAGAACTTTGTTATCTAGGAAACCCAAATCTTTTAACCCCGCAAAATACAACTATTTTGCAATCTATTTTAACCAGAAATAAAAGCTGTTGAACAGTTATTTTGAGCCTTGGGTTTTGTTAATTTCATTTCACTCTCACTCTCACTGCCGAGCCCAGACACATGCAATCGGAAAATTTTCATACAAAAGTGATAGTTGAAATCTATGCAACACGTGATGAGGAAAGAGTGCTCGGAGAATTTAATATCCACAAAACATAAAGGCAGAAGAGAACGACAACAAGCAACCTGATAGTTATGTAAATGGGTAGCGGAACAGCTGTTAGGAATAGAAAGTTGTGGAGAGCCATGATAGCGAATTTCCTGAAGGTACCCGGTACATAAAAGGAGAAGGCTAATATAATACTCGGCTGAAAGTTAGGAAAATGGTATAAAGATTATATAGTTTGGTTATTTGTTTTTTAAATCAGTATTCTAAAAAGTGGCTTTTTAATTGAGAGTTAACACCGACCCCTGTCTCTAGTGTAAAATACGCAACTATCTCGCTGACTAGGCACATCTGAAAATATACAAAGTAGCAAGGGTTACCGAACTCGTTTGACAGACCATACGTCAGTGGGATGAGTTCAATCCTGATAGGGTGCCATACTTTTGTAGCGCTGTTGAATGTTTACAGTCAAACTTCGTAATTATCCGCAAACCCTTTTAGACTTCTCGTGCCGTAATTCTACTTTATTAAGTGACTAGCAGTATAGCCCGGCGTTGCTCGGGTGTAATGAAAGCTTTAAAACTAATCCATGGTCCTGGAGCTCAGACTTAGCCTAAAGAATATTTGTGTGAAGTTTGGTGAGAGTCGGATAAAAAATGTGGATTTGTATAACGGACATACAGACAGATAAACAGACAGACACACACACACACACACACACACACACACACACACACACACACACAACATCTTGCCTTTTATATATATATATATATATATATATATATATATATATTATCGATTTTCTGCACTATTGTAAGAACTGCAACCTTGAAACTTCTGAATATCGTTTCTTATGTCTATGTCTATGAGCGTATCAAATTTTATTAAAATCGGACCACTCCTTCTATAACCCGATTTTTTCGATTATCGATTTTCGATATTTATCGGGGGTACCTCGACACAAAACCTAGCTAAGAACACTTGCAGACGCTTATAGTACAACTGCGTAAATTTTCAAGCAAATCGGTTCAGCCGTTTCGGAGTCTATAGGTAACGGACACACACACACACACGCGTGCGCGCACGCACACACACACAGACAAAGTTCCATTTATAAATAAGTTTAGATTCATTCAAACCTCCATTGTTTGCGTTCAGTTACTCTGTGATTTTACGTCGAAAGTTCAAATCACTTATTGTATAGCGCTGGTCTTTGTGTCTGTGTCTTTGCTTGCCCGAGGCAAATCATGTCAGCACGAAGGTCACTTTAAGCAAGGGATAAACTTTTAGTTTTAATGGAGGTCCGCTTCATTATTGACACTCTGCAAAGTGGGTGACATCACAATAATAACGCAAAATGATAATAAATTCACTTGTTATTTGTCAATTTATTTGCTTATTTAAACATATTTTTTGTGAACACAAATGGACGGGGAATTAGTTTAATATTTAAATAATGTTTACTCTATTTATATAATTCGGACTGTTGTCCTCATCATTATTGTCATATTCACAACGTTTCGACTGTTATACGCTCTGATGAAGATAACAATCCAAATGATGCAAATACAAGGTGCCCCTAAAGTTTGGATACATAGGCAAAAATGCATATTTTCAAGAAATCAAATTTTCAAAAATATTTAATAGAATTACATTATTAGCAAATAACATATTCAATATGATTTCTGTCATTTGACACTGTGCCTCCTCGGTCTAACTCTCTCAGCTGATCTCAAGTGGAATGACTATATCGAATTCATAGCTAAATTCGCTGCTAAGAAGGTTGGTTCACTGTGTAGGGCCAGGAAGTTTTTCCCATCTGAATTCATCCTGCACATATATAAATCTACTATCCGCCCTTGTATTAAATACGATATCTGGTCGGGTGCACCTGCTATTCACCTCGGGGTTCGACAAAATCTAATAAAGAATCTGTAATGTCATCGATTCCGACTTGGCAGCTCAGCTGTAGTTACTTTCTCACCGGCGTAATGTGGCTTCCCTGTGTCTCTTCTACAAATACTTTCACGGCTTCTGCTTCAGTTAACGTAGTTCACTGGTACCCCCTATATATGAATTTACACGAGGATGGAACGTAACAAATATAAGGGTGGGACCTATACGAGGGTGGGACGTACACGAGGGTGGAACGTACAAAGTAAATGGGTGGGACGTACTTGGTACGTTCTACCCTTTTACAGTGAAACCAATAAAATGTAACCGCAACTTCTACTCTACCAGCTTCTTTTCTCGCACTTCCCGCCTGTTGAATTCCCTTCCATATACTTGCTTCCCCGACAGCTACAATCTCCAAGAATTTAAATGAAAAGTCAACTGTCATCTCCTATCTCACTGACTCGCATCCTTTCTCTCGTGCTCTTTTCTCCGTCCACACCACTCTCATCACATCACTATTCTCATCCTTCTTCCTTACACCCGCTATAACCTGTCCTTCTTTCTCATCACTTTCCTCCTATGTAACCCCCTGCGCACCAGTGGCAGTAGAACTGCCTTGCTTGGGGTGAAATGATTAAAAAAAAGAGGTCGATGCGCTTTACAAAATTTACGTGAACTCGATGCAATAACCCGACATCGCCTTCACATTTAGAACTTTCACTCTTTATGCGTTAAATCAAGTCAGTTGCATCTGTGATTTTCATTGAGTACACCCTCTCCTTTGCCTTAACCCAGAAAAAAGAATTCAATTATTTCTTCTTTCGACAAAAACCATATTTAATCAGTGCAGTTTTAAAAAAAAGTATAGTTAATGAGATTTCCTATGTGCCCACACTTTTGGAACAACATGTATGTAAATAGTTACAATATCTCATTTCATATATATTGACATATTAAATAACATAGTTTAATTATTAATATATTTTTTATGATTAATTATGTTTGTGATGCGTAGAAAAAAATCTTGGTAAATTTTAATATTCGTATCCACGAATAATTGACAAACAAAATCAATAAACCAACAAATTAAAAAATAGGTTTGTCAAAATGAGTTTTTCTTTTGATGCTGGTATTACGGTATACGCCACGGCAATTTTTCTTTTTCTTTTCTTTTCCTTTTTTTTTTTTTTTTACTTCTCTCTTTTCATCCCAAGCAAGGCGGGAATATACGCAGTGGGTGACAGAGAATGAAAATGAGAGAAAAGACTCGGTATTGAGGACTGGTTAAAGGTGAACGGGATTCAAGAAAATAAAAGATTCCGATTGATGTTGTATCTATTTTGTTTTAAGATTGTAGTTACCTGGAAAGCAAGTAAACGGAAGGAGCTTCCACAGACAGGAATTGCGGGAAAATAAACTGTTGGGGTAGAAGTGATGGTTACATTTAACTATATCAACGGTAAAAGAGTGGGACCTGGAAGCCAATCTAGTAGCACGCTTAAATTGATGTAGTCAGGGTACCGGGAAAAAGACACGTCAAAGCAGTTATGAAAATATTTGAAGAAAAGACAGAGGGAAGCCACGCCAGGTCGGTTAGAATGAGTCGAGATTCCAAATCAGGATCGTCTACGTTGCAGATCCTTCTTTGGGTTTTATTAAAAAAAAAAACTCGAGATGAATAGCAGGAGCACTTGACCAGATAGGGCAACAGTATTTATTGCATGGACAAATACTTTCACGGCTTCTGCTCCGACGAGCTTAACTCACTGGTGCCCCTCTGCATGAATTTACTTGAAAACGTGAAGCCAAGGAGGCGTAGTGCCTTGATATGCTGGAGTCTAGCATCAGCAATCGGGGAAGCAAGTAGACGGAAGGGAATTCCACAGGCGGGAAATGCGAGAAAAGAAGCTGGTAGAGTAGAAGCTGTGGTTAAATTTTATTGGTTTCACTGTAAAAGGGTGGGACCTAGTTGCTAGTTTAGTAGCCCGAGTAAATTCATGCAGAGGGGCACCAGTGAGCTAAGCTCGTTGGAGAAGAAGCCGTGAAAGTATTTGTAGAAGAGACATAGGGAAGCTACATTACGCCGGTGAGAAAGTGACTGCAGCTGAGCTACCAAGTTGGGATCGATCGCATTACAGATTCTCCGTTGGATTTTGTCAAGAACCCCGAGGTGAATAGCAGGTGCACCCGACCAGATATCGCAACAGTATCCATTGCATGGATGAATGGTAGATTTATAAATATGCAAGATGGACTAGAAAAACGTTCTTGGATGGCATAAGGACCCAACATCCCTTGCAGTAGATGCAGCTATTGATTAGATGCAGTCGTTCCACTTCAAGTTGGTTGAAAAAGTGATGCCAAAAAGGCGTAGTGTGTTGCTATGATGGAGTTTAGCATCAGCCATGCTGATGGTAGTCAGGACATTTTCTCTGTGGTGGATCAATAGGAGCGGTTTTGCTTTGGAGGCATTAAAATTTACAAGCCATTTCCTGTCCCTGTTTACTACTGATTGGAGACCCTTTTTAAGAGCAGCTGTCACGTTTACTTTGCCAGCTCTCTTGTTTTTTTTTGTTTTTTTTATCGGGACAGTAGTGAATAGTAGTGTCATCTGAATAAATACCAACTTGGGAACTGACAACATTAAAAAGATCATTGATGAAGATCAGAAACAGCTTTGGACCCAAGGTAGAACATTGGGAGACACTCGCGTTCGAGTGAAAGAATCTGGAAGCGAGTCCGTTCAAAACGACCCCCCTTTCACGATTTGATAGGAAAAATTGGATTTAATCAACCGTTCTGTAATACCGTAGCCCTGGAGCTTGCGTAGAAAGTTAGCGTGTCAAACCTTGTCAAACGCATTCGAGATATTTACAGCAACATCTCGATCTTTGCCGTTATTGTCAAGAGCCTGATATACATATTCAGTGATGGCCGTTAGCCCATCAACGGTAGACCTGGCTAAATGGAAGCCATATTTTTGGTCAGAAAGGTAATATGCTTAACCACTTCAGCATTAATTCGAGCCTCGAATACTTTGAAAAAAAAAAAAAAGGTAGCAGACTAATAGAACGATGCTCATACAGGGGCCCGACAATATTTTTCGGACACTTTAGTATTCGACTTTCCGAGTACCATAGAGTGGCGAAATTCCTTCAATAGAATAGCATAAACATATAAAGACAATACCTGTAATAAAAATGGGAGAAAATCGATTAGGTAAGGGAAAATATTTATTTTTCATCATTTTTTACAAAACACACGCGACATTATTTTTCGGACATCGTTGAAAAACTGTTAATAGTCTGTAATATCACCTTTCTTCTCAATAACTTTTATCAATCTCTCTTCATAATGATCAAACATATCTACGTGTTTCTATTAGTTGTTTTTTGGCATCTAGTATCCGTTCCCATAGTTAAGCCTCTTTCGTTATTTCAGGTCCATCATAGACAAGTTGCGCAAGCATTTCCCAAACATTTTCTATTAAATTTAGATCTTGGCTTTTTGCAGGCCATTCCAAAGTAGTCATATTCACTTTAGCCATCCATTCTTTCATGAGTTTTGACACATGGATGCTGCAATTGTCTTGCTGTAGAACGAAATCATCCCCTATCTCTCTTCTTATTCTTGGTAGGGCTTTCTCGTCTAGCAACTGTTTGTAGCTTTCGCTGTTCTGTCGTCCTTTCAGCCACTCCAACCATATATTTCCATTAGCAAAGATCATACCCCAAACCATAACTCCTCCTCCTCCCATCTGTCGTTTGTTCAGTACAGCAGGCTCACCCCTTCTCGACCAAGTACACCATCCATCGGGCCCATCAAACTTGAAACGCTTCTCATCAGTAAATATAACCTTCTTAAAGTCAACATGCTTTGTTAACCACCTTTTAGCACACTCCAGTCTTGCTCCTTTGTGTTTCTTTGTTAGTGTAATTTTTTTCTTAGCCTTTGTATACTTCAAACCAATCCTATGCAGCGTTCTTTGTACTGTTCGGACGTTTACGTCCAATTCACATTTCTCCTTCACTTTTCTTGCTGTAACTTTTTCTCCAGATGTCAAAAGCCGTGTCACAGTCCTCTTCAGTCTCCTTTCAGTCCTCTTGCCAATTGATCTTTTCCGTCCTCTCTTCTTTTTCCGCTCGGAGTTTGTCTTCAGCATGTATTCGACCGTTGATTTCGACAGCTTCAAATCCATGGCAGTCCTTCTGATGCTGAGGCCATCATCCCGCTTCTTCCGTGCCAAACAAACGACTTCTTTTGAATGCATTTTACTTCATTAAACTTAATTGTTTTGCCAGTAAAATAGAACAGATAAATGATTCTAATGATGACAGCTAAGTGTACAAGCAGAAAATTTGCATACAGCAACATATACATGGACTTAGCACTTAAAAAAATAGGATTTTTTGTCATGTCCGAAAAATAGTGTCGCGCAAGTTTTCGCAAAAATCACAAAAACCTAAAATTATCAAAGCCAAACTAAAAAAAATGATTACACTAGTAGTGGATTGTCACTCCTCAACTACGTACTTTCAATCTCAAAAGTTTTTGGCACTAGTAACCACCTTGAAGTACTTTTTTCAAAGTGTCCGAAAAATATTGTCGGGCCTCTGTATGTGTCAGAAGGTTCTTCAAGTTCTTAAAAACAGGAACTACAGAAGAGGACTTCCAACAAACTGAAAAGCAGGAAGCAGAGAGGTAATAGTTGTAGAGTTTTGAAGAAACTGCAGCTCATCACCTCCACTTAGTTTTTGGGAGTCTAATTTAGAGATGATGTCCAAGACCAGGAACGGGGTTATGCGCATATCACTGAGGAGAGCCCCTGTTTTTTTATGAGAAAATCGGCTGTTGGTATTCCAAATGATCCAAGTATCGAGTTGGAAGAGAATTTCCGAGTAAAGCATTCAACTTTATATGCTGTAGATATGTCAGGACTTCGAATTGATTGACTAGAGGAGAGACTGAGGATTTGCTGTGGAAGGTTGTTCAGCAAACTCTTGTATAACCGCAAATAAACTCCAGAACCAAATTTGTGATATGCTATACGTTGTTTCATTCTATCAGCAAATAGTAACTTCGCTTAATTTAGGACACTCTTACACTCATTACGAGCAGAGACGAAGACACGTCTTTTGTAATCAGACGTGTCGCTCAAATGGAAGAAGTGATTCCTGTGGGTTATAGCGGCCGAGCATGTAGGTGAGAACCAAGGAGATGAGCGTGATTTAACTTGGTATTTCCTTGCTGGAATGAAAGCATCGATGCCGATTTTCACCAAGGTGGAGTCTTCAGAGGCGCATTTTTGAACAGGAAGATTAAAAACTTGATAACAGGTGAAGAGGCTCATCATCCCTTGTTTCCTGTTTAGGATGCGGTTTCTGGTTTTCTCTTTTCCAATCTTTTCACTCTCTTTTTTTTTTCAATTGGAGTAGATAGACTAAACAATCGTCCGGTTCACACTCCACCCACATCTGTTGAACAGGTGAAGAGGCTCATCCCTTGTTTCCTGTTTAGGATGCGATTTCCGGTTTTCTCTTTTCCAATCTTTTCACTCTTTTTTTTTC
This sequence comes from Ascarosepion bandense, assembly GCA_037127315.1. Classification (NCBI taxonomy): domain Eukaryota; kingdom Metazoa; phylum Mollusca; class Cephalopoda; order Sepiida; family Sepiidae; genus Ascarosepion; species Ascarosepion bandense. Next base: position 282,006 of record JBBBDQ010030429.1, read on the forward strand.
AATTGGAGTAGATAGACTAAACTATCGCCCGGTTCACACTCCACCCACATCTTTTGAACAGGTGAAGGGTCTCATCCCTTGTTTCCTGTTTAGGATGCGGTTTCCGGTTTTCTCTTTTCCAATCTTTTCACTCTTTTCTCTCTTTATTTATTTATTTTTTTTTCAATTGGAGTAGATAGACTAAACTATCGCCCGGTTCACATTCCACCCACGTCTATTGAACAGGTGAAGAGGCTCATCTCTTGTTCCCTGTTTAGGATGTGGTTTCCGGCTTTCTCTTTTCCATTCTTTTTACCTTTACGTAGCCCCCTGCGCATCAGTGGCGTTATCGCCTTGCTTGGGGTGACATGATAAAAAAAAATCAACCAAAAAAAAAAAAAAAAAAAAAAAATAAAACAAAGGACGTCACAAAGAAAATCACGGAACGCGTTCCAATCCGCATGTTGATACAAAAAAGATATTCTCTTGGTAAGAGAATATCTTCAAGTATCTTGGTTGGTTGGGGAGAGGAAAGAGATGTTAACAGACACACCACCTGATCAGAATTACCAAGTATGGTTTGAGTCAGTGATACAGGTTAAGAAAGATCTGGAGGAGAAGCGTACCTTTCAGGGTTACTGGGAAAACGCATGGGGAAGTCCATCACTTCCGTGAGAGATTGAGTAACTGAGAAGTTCAGTGTTTGGATGCCATCGAGGTCAGTGATAGAGTGTTTAAGCCATCCTGCATGATGGGCATTAAAATCCCCGAACACAAATATAAATATTTGCAGTTGGATGTAGAGAGATTGCCTTGTCTATATTATCAGAAATACTATCTAGCACCCAACAGTCATGATATATAGGGAAACAGGAGAGAATGAAAAGATAGCTGAGTTTAGAAGAGGGAGACGGAGACACATGTAAGAAAGGTCTGAAGATTAAAGAGAGCGTTCTCTAACCAGCGGGAGATGTTTGTGAACATAAATTAAGAAGCTATGTATATGGACATTAGAGTCTTTTCTGAAGAGAGGAAGATAGCCAGGAATCGAGAAATCAAAGTGGAAGAATCGCAGAATTAAGATTAGGTTTGCAGAAAGATAAGATCTCCGTGGACTTTTCGATGAGGAACGATTCCACACCGAAGAAGTTGTTACGAATACAACGAATATTGGAGAAAGAAAGATTAGGTTTAGGTGCTTATACATGACTGGTTTAGTTTTATATCTTTGGTTACTTATAGTCATGGTAAGGAAAAGGCCTAGGGTAGTAGTAGCAGTCGGTCGTCAAATGTAACATGTGCGGGAAGGGAACTGTCGCAGACTGCAACATACTGTGGTTTCCGGATTGCTCGTCGGATGTGTTTTCAGAGACACTCTTTCAAAACCCTGATATGATAGAACTGTTGATCAGAGCATCCTCTCTAGACGATACGCAAGAGTTCGGGCTCCTAATTACCAGACGGGAAGCAGCAATGCTTCTAAAACGAAACTGCTGTCAATCATCACAGGCAACCTCTCCTGCCCCACCCCATAAGCATGGACTAAGCGAGTCTCCCTGAAAATAATATACTGCGTCACCTCGGCCTTACCCTATCTTCCGATCTTAAGTAGAATCATTACAGTGAGTCAATAGCTAAATCCACTGCTAGAAAGGTTGGGTCACTGTGTCGGGCCAGGAAGTTTTTTCCACCTGAATGCATCTTGCACATATACAAATCAATCATCCGACCCTGTATAGAATCTTGTTGTCATATCTGCTCAGATGCTCCTGCTCTTCATCTCAGTGTTCTCGACAGTCTTCAAAGGAGAATCTCTAATGTGATAGTTATCGACTTGGCGACTCAACTCCAGCCATTTTCTCACCGGCGGGATGTGGCTTCCTTCTGTCTCTTCTGTAAATAATTTCATGGCTTCTGCTCCGACGAATTTAAATCACTGGTGCTCCCACCACGAGAATTTACTCGTACAACAAGACTGGCAACAAAGTCCCACCCATTTACGGTTAGATCAACCAAATGAAGGCGACAATTCTACTCCAACAGCTTCTTTTCTCGTCCTTCCCGCCTGTGGAACTCCCATCCATATACTTGCTTTCCTGGCGGCTACAACGTCCAGGAATTTAAATACAATGTCATTTGTCCTCTCTTATCCACTTGATTCCAGTTCTTTCTACATCACCCCGTATATCTTGTTATTTTTTCTTTCTCTCTACCTTCGCAACTGTCTTCACACCTGTGTTCCCATTCTTCCCTAGCCCTTTTTCTGACACCCCCTGTGACTGGTTCGTCTTTCTATTCACTCTCCTCCTGCCTAAACTTGTACTGTCTTATATAGCCCCCTGCACATCAGTGGCGGTACCGCTTTGCTTGAGGTGAAACGATAAAAAAAAGCAACTAGAAAACTACCAACCCAATACCTTCAGTATGAAGAGAAGTTGCCACCATCCACACATGTCCCCCAAAAATGATATCAGCGTCCCTATAAAGGCATGAGAAGAGAAAAAGAACTTGGAAACCCTCCCTAAACAGGAAACAAAGGATGAGCCTCTACTCATGTTCAAGAGAAGAGGGAAGAGTATAAACTGGGTGATAAGAAAAGCTTATATAGTCCTATTTTTAAAAAAAGTTACTAAGTTTGAATTCAGTTCAAATCGAGGTGTCCATTACAGATCAACAAAGAATTAAAACTGACAGAGACCCTATTCCTAAAAGAGGTTTCCAAACAGGTTTAGGCTTCACTTCCAGTTATTTGTTAGAATATGCATTCAGAATAACTTATTTGGAGAGTCGAATTGGCGACGCACAGAACTTTTTGACTATGCGATGTTTAACTGACATTCTAATACATTAAGGGAGAGAGGAGTTAATAGAAGTCTCTCCCTAGAAAGATGCATGAATGTAGATACCTCTACTCATTCTCTAAAAAAAACAGCATAGCATGATATTAAAAAGGGCCCAAACTTAATAAAAACAAAGTTTTATCGTCAAAATGCTTATGTTATTATTAAGAGAAAGGATCAAAGTTTTTTTTGTTTTTTTTTTCATGACACTTAAAATTTTTTTAACTCTTTCAAACATGTTTGAACTTTTGGTTAAAAATCTTTTTTTTTTCGTCAGCGATTCACCCAATGTTTACTAGAGGTTACTACTATGACAAACGTAATATTACGCAACTCAGTTTTTGGCGTTGAAAGACACATTAAATTGGAAATTATTGCAAAAAACAAATAATTGTCCAATTTTAATGAAACTTTCATGACTTTCACGAATGAATGAAGTTATTTATGCAATTATTTGCAAAAAATCTAGGTAAAATATTTTTTACATGTTACCTCACCTCCAATTAATTTCTTGAAATTTCTAGAAATTCAATACTGATCCCAAATGTTGTTTTATTAGTTAAATGCATCACTCCTTGTGGAATGTAAATGATGCAAATTTTTAAAGAATAATATTATTTTTTTTAAAAAGCTCAAGAGTAATCAATTGAACCAGCATGTAAATGCCTGAATTGTGTAATATGGATACTTTGGCAAAGTTTAACATACATATTGTCAATACCCTCCCCTTAAAAAACAAAAAAACAAAAGCAGTTTGTCAAAAGGGCGTTTTGTTCTCTTGACACCACTATTACGGTGTACTCCCTTGCAGCTTTTATTTTTAGAACGTTAATAAAACTCAAACGTGAAACCGGATTTGTAATTTCACTTTTTACTCCAGAATTGACAACAAAAATATTAAACTCCATTTATTTATTTATTTTAATCATTTCACTCCAAGCAAGGCATTTTACTGCGACAGTTGCGTAGGGGGTTACATAGGGGAAAGTGATGAGAAAGAGGGGTTAGTGATAGGAAATGTCAAGAGGAGCGTGATAGACGGATGAGAATAACGGTCTAATAGGGGTGGAATGAATGGAGAAAATAGCTTGAGAGAATGGATGCAAGTTAGTTAGATAGGAGATGTCTATTAACCTTACATTTAAATTTCTGGAGATTGTAGCTGTCGAGGAAGCAGGTATATGGAAGGGAATTGCGAGAAAAGAAACTGTTAGAGTAGATATTGCGGTTACTTTTTATCGGTTTCACTGTAAAAGGGTGGGACCTAATTGCTACTCTAGTAGCTCGTGTAAATTCGTAACTAGTGGGTACCAGTGAGCTACGTTTATTGGAGCAGAAGCCGTGAAAGTATTTCTAGAAGAGGCACAGGTAAGCCACGTCACGCCGGTAAGAAAGCGACTGCAGCCGGTCTGCCAAGTCGGTATCGATCACATTACAGATTCTCTGTTGGATTTTGTCATGAACCCCGAGGTGAATAGCAGGGATACCCGATCAGATGTAGCAGCAGTATTCAATACACGGGCGGATGGTAGATTCATATATGTGCAGGATGGATTCAGACGGGAAAAACTTCCTGGTCCTGCACAATGAACCGACCTTCTTAGCTGCGGATTTAGCTACGGATTCAATATAGTCATTCCAGTTGAGGTCTGCTGAGAGTCTTAGGCCAAGGAGGCGTAGTGTTTTGCTCTCAGGGGTGTTAGCCTTGTCCAAGCTATTCGAGGGTAAGAGCGATTATCTATGATGGTTAATCGATAGCAGCTTCGTTTTGGAAGCATTAAAATTTACGAGCCATTTCTTATCCCAGTCAACCACAGATTGTAGGTCTTTATCAAGTTCGGCATCGAGATTCCATTTGTCAACCTCAGTAGTTCTTTGATCCATTCGAGAGTAAACGGTGGTGTCGTCAGCGTATATGCCTACTTAGGATCTTATTAAATTGGGGAGATCGTTAATGTAGATCCGGAAAAGCGTAGAACCTAGAATAGATCCTTGAGGGACACCCGCATTCGTATGGTAGTTTTGGAATCATGTCCGTTCAATACTATCTTCATTGTGTGATTTGAGAGGAATGACTGGATTAGGTCAAACAATTGTCTAGTTATGCCATAGCTCAGCAGCTTGCAAAGAAGGCTAGCATGCCAGACTCTATCAAACGCTTTGAAAATATCCGAGCTTCGTCATTATTTACAAGTTTATAAAAACATGTGAACCAATTCTTCTTCTGTGTGCCGTGTCCCTTCAGGACGTAGGCGATCATGGCCTTCCACATGTTCCTGTAGCACTTAACACACTTTCTCCTGTTACCCCTTCCAAACACGATTCTGCCATCCATTTGCTCAAGCCCATCAAGTATGTTACGCGCTGCTTTTCTTTGTCTCTCTTTCTGTCTATCTGTAAACAAAGAAGAGAATACTGGATTATGTGGTGTCTGTTCGTCAATATGACAGTTAATGCTGGACAATCTCATCAAAGACGAAGGAGAGACTTAAAGCAACCGAAATGTGGTCCTACAGAAGGATACTGAGGATACCATGGACCGAGCATGTCAGCAAAGATAAAGTTTTGGAGAGGATGAAAACGAAAAGGAAACTAATGCTAAACATCAGGAAAAGACAGCTAAAGTTTCTTGGACATATAATGAGGAAGAAGGGCTTGGAGAATCTGATACTCACAGGTCAGAAAGAGATTAAAGAGAGACAGAGGAGAGCAGCGCTTAACATACTTGACGGGCTTGAGCAAGTGGATGGCAGAACGGGTTTGAGTGGAGTAAAAGGAGAAGGCGTGTTTCTAGGGAAAGGGAGATGTGGAGGGCCATGATCGCCTTGTAGTAAACAAAAAAAAACAAGTTCTAGATTTAAAAATTCAAATGCTAAGCACTGACTCATTGATTTTATTAGAAAAAAACAAATTTTCTCGAATTTACAAACTTTGCTTAACACACACAAAACTCGAGAAATTTCACACCTCGATGCGAAATATTCGTCGTCACATTCAGAATCACATCCGGGAGTGAATTCCCAAACAAAATAAAAGACAAGCAAGCTCGACCGTCGTCAGAAAGAAATAAAACGAGCGTAATTAACACGTCCCTTGAAAAACGTCAAGCGATCGTTATGATTATTACCTCTCTCTTTCTCTCTCACCTCCTTCTTCTTCACCGCTCACCTCTCACCTCCTGTCTTTTCACCATTCACACTGGGCGATAACTTCAAACACAATTCTACCCAACAATAAACGCTCATACATACATACATGCGTACATACATACATACATGCATACATACATACATACTTACATACATACATACAAACATACGTTCCTGCCTATGTACACATAACTTTACTCTTGCAAGGACTACTACGAACTCTTGATACACTTAACTTTCTCATTGAACATTAACTTCTACAATTGTTGTTATCCTTTGTCTATCAATAAATTTCTATTTAAACATGCAAAATGTATACTTTTATTCTTCCACACATTCCACCTCCAACCAACCTGCTGATAACCTGATAATTCTGGATAAAACTTGTAAGTTGTGGAAAGTTCAGTTAATGACACATGGCCAATTTAATAAACATTAAACATCTCCCCAATAACTTTACTGGTAACCCTCAACGTCCAAAGAACACGCAGTATACGGCTTCAGCCGACGTTCCGAAGGGAAACGACACATAGAAGAAGACCTGCGTGTATCAGATACATACAAGTTTTTGCTCATTGTTTTATTTTGCATTAATCAAGTCTTTTATTGTTTTAGAAGTAGTTTAAAAAATAAGTTTAGTTTAGATAATTTTTTTTCAATTGTAGTTTCGATAGAGTTGGTGGGTAGAATTTTATTCCAAAATTTATAAAAGATGCCTGTGAACGATAGAACATGGAAATTTAAATAAACATATCGACAAGTAACTTTAGCTATGAATTTTGAAAAAAAAAACAAAACAAAAACAAAAACAAAAACAAAAACTGCAAGCATAAACCCGTTCAGTTCGAGAAATTTATTTTATTTGCTATCGCCACAAATTCACTAAAATAGGTTTAGACTACAACATCATGAACGTTTTTTTTTCAGAATTTATCGTTATCCGTCATTGTGTTTATTTAAATTTTCTTGTTCTCTATATAGTTCACCGATAATATTCTAAATAATAAATATCGCATTTTGTTGGTTCATATTTTTATAAACATGTAAATATAAAATTATCATTCCGAATAAATAGTTTTGTTATGATGTTGATAAGTGCTCAATCGAGCTTAATCTCGTGAGATCTTGATCTAGCGTTATCTCAGATATATCACATATATAGGGGTACGGCTATGCTAATTATTATTAGCTAGCCAATCCCACTACAAGTTTTAAAGATTTTTTTTATCGATTTGAGTTAAACATATAAATCCAGCTTCATATGCTTATGTTTTATTTATGTTTTATAAATAAATAGGGTTTTAGAAAAATAAAAATTGCCGAGGGATTGTACAGTGTGGGGTTATCCACACTTGGTTCAGCAAATAGTCGTTAGGTGGCATTATAGTTATAAAAACGGAACATTTCCTGTTTCTTCCACTTTTTCTTTAAGCATGCGGTAATGGTAACACTAATATGGAGCTTGTTCCCGGCTTAGGATACCTTTTCCTTTCTCAGGTCTCTGTCTCTGTCTCTGTCTCTCTCAGACATACACACACACACAAGCTCGTGTATCACACAGATTTACACAATTCTCAATAGCTAGATTTAAATGTTTTCACTCATATCGCCGACTGACGCCAATTCGGTCGGGTTTCAATCCTGGGTTAAAAGCAATCGGGTGTCTAACCGTACTGATGAGCTGTGATACATCGAAACAGAACTGTCTACGGATAACTATTTACGCTCTCACACCCTGATTGAGCACTCTGGAAGAATGGTAAACTTTGAACAAACAGTAGCTACTCTAGCATCTACGCATCGCTCATTCAGTAATGAATTAGAGCAATCTGGCTATTGGCGTATGATACATCATACGCTAAAAGTCATCCTCCTTCTACCGAGCGCCCATAGTTCAGAGGTAGAATCGCCGACTGATGCCAATTCGGTCGGGTTTCAATGCTGGGTTAAAAGCAATCGGATGTCTAACCGTACTGATGAGCTGTGATACAGCGAAACAGATCTGTCCGCGGATGACTATATATATATATATATATATATATATATATATTAGCTGAGACCTATTTTTGATTTGTTAATTTCCAGCCATATAAAATGCCTGTTCACAGATGTATGGGGAACCGGAAAATTAATGAAATACTTTTGATATTGCCAAATTTACTGGTATTAAGTGCAGAATAAAATTAATTTTGTGGTTTTTAAACTCATCCTTCCGGCTGTTTTCACTATGGAGGTCTATTAACTGCAGTTGAAGATTCTCTTCTGTTTTTTCTACTTTGTTGGAGTACACGCGAGGACCTAGATCCCAACATCTGTTAACACTATGCCGATGATTGGGCATTGACATCGGCACAGTGTGTGACATTTCAACTCGAAATCAGATTTGTTAGACTGTATGTCTTCGGGCAGAGAGGAACCCAGACGGGATTATGCCGTACGGCAGAGTCTTGTCTGGGAAAAAGTAGACAAGATCCAATACGGGATCTTATACGGGGTCTACGAGGTAATTTTTACCCGAGCGTACGCACTCGGAAATCCAACGTCAACAACGGACTTGTGCCACATCCTGCCTCAGTGGGGAGGACTTGGGTAAATCTCCGTAGTAATTCAGTTGCCTGGGGTAGTACTATTTTGAAGGGAACCAGATTTATTAGAACTACGGGCTTTGCTATTATATATATATATATATATATATATATATATATATATATGAAATTTGAGCACTGTAGCTATTGGGCGCGTAATATGATATGCGCTAAAATAGACTACCTTCTTCCACCGAACGCCTCGTGGCCCAGGTGTAGAGTCGCCGACTGACGCCAAATCGGTCGGCTTTCGAGACTGGGTTATGTAGCAATCGGAGTCTAACCGTACTGATGAGCTGTGATACAGCGAAACAGATCTGTCTGCGGATGACGATAACAATATATATATATATATATATATATATATTGCGGAAATGAACGAAGATTAACGAAACTGGTTATAAACAACCGACAATTTGAAATGATGTCTTTGAACATTATTTTTGATCGATACTCATATTTAAGTAAATATTCTGTTTATAATCAAACAGCATGATATATTTATTTATACCGGCCTGATTATTTACGATCAATTTTTCGTAACAAAAAAAAAAAAATTATCGGAAATAATCAGGTCGGTAGAATTAAATATATAATACTGTTTGATTATAAACAGAATATTTACTTACATACGAGTATCGATCAAAAATAATGTTCAAACAAATCAATCGGATGTCTAACCATACTGATACAGCGAAACAGATCTGTCTGCGGATGACTATATATATATATATATATATATATATATATATATATATGTACACTCATTAAGATTTTAAAAATAAATCAATAGATCGGCGGGCGAGAGCGAGGGAAAATTTACTCGCCCCCAAATCATTTTACTCGCAATCAGCAATCAGCAATTTTTTTGTTTTTAAATTGTGAAAAACAATAATTTATTTTTCGTCTTGAAACTCCTGTCTGTCAGGAAGTTTATGCAATGCAAATGAGCTTTTGGTTGGATGGCAGAACAGTGACTAACCAGCGATAACAGGTCACAAGCACTGCTTAAAGTTACAAAAATAGGAAGTTGTGGAGGGTCATGGCTGTTCATATCTTGAAGGAACACGAAATATTGCATCCGATAAATTATTCCAGTTGAATAAAAGACTTGATTAAATATAGGAGTGATTAATTGTTGACTGCAGACTGACTGGCACACATAGACGGTGAAAGTGTACTGATGAGTATTGAAAGCATACTCAATGGTGGCACAAAAGGATTAAAATAAAATAAGAGAGAGGGAGAGAGAGAGAGAGAGAGAGAGCGGAGATAACAAGAGAGAGGACAGTGAAACAACCGGAGGGAAAGATAAAGAAAATAGGGATCATCAGTGAGAGTAATGAAAAATAGCCACAGAGAGAGGGAGAGAGGGAGAGACAGGGAGAGACAGACAGACAGACAGAGCGGAAGAAAAATAACAAGAGAGAAAGAAGAAATAACCAGAGACAGATGTATATATATATATATATATATATATATAGAGAGAGAGAGAGAGAGAGAGAGAAAGGGCCATATCATCAATGGAGAGTACTATGAAAACATGCTGAGGCAGTTACAAAAGGCTATCAAGACTAAATGCCCAGTAAAACTGACATAATGTATCTTGTTTCATCTGGACAATGACACACACGTCCTTTTTTTTTTTTATAGCTGCTGTGCGTGACTGCAGCTTTGAGTTGGTTGATCATCCTCCCTATTCCCCTCATTTGGCCCCATGTGACTATCATCTGTTCCCCAACATAAAAGAAAAACACCTGACTGAGAACCTATATCGTAATGATGACGACGTGATAGCTGATGTTGATGATATTTTTTGGCAACGGGATGAAAGCTTCACCAATGGGATCTAAGCATTACACACCGATGGACGAAGTGTTTGGACCACAAGGAAAGCTATACTGAAAAATAAACCTCATGTGCTCACATTCCATGAGAGTATTTAGATCAGCCTATGAACTTTTAAACTGACCTCGTATATATATATATATATATATATATATATATATATATATATATATACGTTGAAGAAAAACTCAACACATAGTTAAATTGTTCTAAATCAAAATTTAATGAGACAATGTAATATTACATTGTCGAAATAAATTTTGATTGATAACCATTTAACTATGCATTGAATTTTCATCTCAATATTTTATAAAGCTCTGGATAATATCCATCGAGCTCTCTGTTTTTATCTAATTAATAATATATATTAATTGAATAAAACCTTTTCGATTATTCTCTTCGTCTTTACGGGTTCGACATTCTCTCTCTCTCTCTCTCTCTCTCTCTCTCTCTCTATATATATATATATATATATATATATATATATAAATTGGTTTTCGTCAGTAACGTACTAAATTCATAAATAATGTGGATCTCTTTAGTTTTGATTTTGCAGGCGAGTTGTTGTCGTTGACGATAAGGTTGGCCGTTTTAATTTTTTTTTATAAAAAATAATTTTCCTTTTTCTGGTTGATATTCATGAATAATAAGTACATCGGACATACAACTACATGCTTATCAAGAAGACTTACTTTGCATCTCTTAAATCATAGCTCTATTAGGACCGATTTAAATACACGCGGCGACCTACCAACATCCGTCCGTGAGGTAAATAGGAACACAATAGACTCATCCACACGGAAAACAAACAAGCAAAATAATTTAAAAACAATGGAAGCCTTAATAATTAAAAAAAAATGACTCTCAATAATATCAATTATGCATACGGCCTTAATGTGCTCATCGTGTTCAGAAATGAAAAACATTTTTAACCCTATATATACATATATAAAAAAAATGATCTTCAGTTCACAAAAACAAACAAACAAAAAAAATAAACCTTGATAAATGTTAAAACATTCGCCGAAAGCGTTCAGATCCATAGACCATTTGTCAATCGTCTCCAATAAAACATGTGCATATACGAGGTTTATCGGAAAAATGACGGGACTGATGTTACAAAAGATTTATTTCAATTTCAAAACAACACACTGCATGATTTCTCCTTGAAAAGAACACCGACGATTTATCAGCAACTATAAGAAGAGATCATGTGGCATTTCTTTTGCTTATTTAGAGGGAAGAGACAAGAGCAGAAGCAGGACAGATCGTGTCTAATTCCCTACGTCAATGAACCTTGAGCATCCGGCAGTTTATGAGCGAGAGAACCATTACCGTACTGGAGTAACGTCCCTATTCACCTGATCTTATTACATGTGACATTTATCTTTTTCCCAAGCTCAAGCTCAAGCTGTTTATGAAGAGGGCCCGTTTTGAATGCATGGAGGATATCAAAAGTGACGTAACAACGGAGCTGAGAGACATCAAAGCCTTCCTGCAGTGCATAAAAACGTGGCAGAGAAGAATGGAAAAGTGCATTTTGATTCAACGAGGCTGAGTGGGGTGGGGGTAATTGAATGGCGCACGCACACGCAAACATACGCACACGCACACACAGATAAATGAGTATAATATATCACACAAAGAGTGCTGGTGCTGATAAAACAGTGCTCGATGTAATATAACAAAGCTATTAAGTATATATTAATAAAGATATTTATTATCACTCACTGGTAGTATGAAACGTAATTTCATGCACAACACAATCTTCACGTGCTTATTAGAAACTGACTGTTACATTTTAAAACTATCTTGTTAATGCAACTCTGGCGTAGTTCATATATTATACGAGGATTATATTTTTTTATTTTCAAATTATATGCAGCATCTAAAATATACGAGAATTTTATTTTATAATTATAAAATAAATGCTGATAAATATTTTATTTGATATTTTAATAAACAGGGATTGATGATATTTATTACAGCAATTTATATTAAAATAGACGGATATAAAACTATATAAAAAATATTTTAACCAGATATTTTTTATTGAAATTTTAATTATGTAACAGTCAGCCTCTACTCAATGCCTGAAGATTGTTTTGTGCACAAAACTCCAAGTCGTACTACCGGTGAGTTTTGTTATAACGTGATAAAACGCCGTTCGACGTCTCTCGGTTTTAACTCGTACCGCACCCAATGTCCTTGTTTTTGAATCATTCCTAATGCTTTCAAACGTTTCGAAACTGTTGTGCGATCAACTCAGTTTGCGCCTGACATAAGTCTTTAATAAGTAATGCCTCCAAATTTTCGTCTTCAAACGTTTTTGGTTCGCCAGAGCGTTCTTTATGTTCAACATCAAAATCATTATTTTTGAAGAGTCTAAACCAATCTCTGCATGTTGTCTTTTACAGATCATAGTCGCCGTAAGTCTTAACAATAATTCTGTGCGCTTCAGCTGCAGATTTTTTTGAATAAAGTAGTGCAGTAAAATTCCCCGCAAATACAATTTATTTGCCACGAAATCCGATGTTTAACGCCATGAAAAACATATTTGTTTAGACCTCGTCGAAATGACACACACTGAATTT
>JBBBDQ010030429.1:297500-371254 GCA_037127315.1 Ascarosepion bandense
ATATCTTAGAATCTAAAATATATAAAATAAACAGACTGCGTCGATTAAATTTAATAAAAATTGTTCGATAAAACTGACAGGCAGTATACAAATGTGAAATCGTCCATTTGATACACCGATTTTCTTCAGGTGGTTGTCAGAGGTTTTTTTTTTTAAACATTACCCAAATTTCTTGCTGTTTAATGATCCACATTCTAAAATGTTCATCGTTTTTATCTCACTTTCATTTTTTATTTTTTTCTCCTTATATATCTTAAGGAGTTTTTCTTAATTCACAAAGCTGTATGTTTTTAAGTATATCTATATTTCAAATTAGCAATTTTCACAAGTAACCCTTTTTTCTTTTTAGAGTTAAGGAACTTTGAATACACTCACCAACGCAGGACTGCATTGTTCGGTGGTTATCCACGGGAATGAGTTCACCAGTATTCCCTATATTTTCAGCTGGTGATTGGTCGTTCTGAACGCTTGTGTTGACCTGACGACCGCTTGACCGTGGAACGCACGTGCCAAACAAAAAATGTTTGCCAAAAGCTCGGTCGATCATTTTGAAGCTTCTGGTAGAAAATTTGCAGTACTTTGCTCAAGTGAAATTTAATGCTAACGGATTTCATGAATCTGTCTTTCAGCCATCGTAAGGAATGTAGAACCGTTGCAACAGAACATTACATTTGCTTTCTTGTGCTTACTCAGCAGCTGGATGTCAATGACCGTTAGTTCCCGTACAAATTTTCATAGAAATGTGTGTGTGTGTGTGTGTGTGTGTGTGTGTGTGTGTGTGTGTGTGTGTGTGTGTGAAAGAGAAAGGGAGAGAGGTGGAGGGGAGGGCACCGTCCCGATGGCTAATCTCATTCAATTTTCTTTCAGTCCGTGTGTATATACCAGAACAATGTCAGGTAATAGAATGTTGTTCAAAGTAATGTCAGGTAATAGAATGTTATTCAAAGTAACGCGTTTCCTTCTCTAAAAAGACTTAATACGACTAAAGAATTAAATATTTTTTAGCTGATGGAATTATATATATATATATGTGTGTGTGGGGGGGGGGGGGTGCGTGTGTGTGTAAAGTGAGAGTGAGATATTATTATAAGTGATGTTTACATCTCCCTCTCCACTTAGATACGAAGTCTAATAAAGAAAGTATCAGGACTGTTGCTATGGTAACGGAGTTAAAGTACATAGAGTGTAGCCGCGTGGGCAACGGCTAAAAATTGACCAGTTCCCGCAACCGTCGATCGGGCTGAATAATTCCATTATTCGACACTGGATCAAGCGTAGTTTCAGAAAGGAACTACTTCGACGGAGATTAAATATTGAATTGATACGTGTTGTAGTTTGTAGCGTAGGGAGCTGGTTAATGTTTCTTTGATTCGACCTTGTGTCTTACTTAACCGAACTCCCTACAGCTTACAAGTTATATGCTGAATTATTATCAGAATTATTATCAGAAGGTTTTCATCAGAAGTTTGGTTGTCGGTAGGTTGGAATATGTGGAATTGTGTGGAATAGCGTAAGAAGAATAAAATATACTTTTTGCATTTTAAAATAAAAATTTATTAAAAGAAGGAATAACAAGAATTCGTAGAATTTAATGTTCAATGAGAAAGTTAAGGTATCAAGAGTTCGTACAAAATGTTCGTAGTAGTAATTGTTGAAAGAGATAAGGAGAAAGAGAAAGAGAAAGAGGACAATGTCCGGGTCGTTTGAAGTTACATTTTAGATGTGTGTCTCTCGCTGCTTCCATCTGAATCTCTGATGCTGCGAAGTCATTTATATGTTCTTTTGAATTTCGCACTGGATCGCTAAGTCCTTTCATTCGTCAAAAATCTTTTAACACCTCCTTGCGAAATCTAGTTTCGACTTTTTCGTTAAGCACATGGTCAATCCTATTTTCTATTTGGGAAAACCGGGATTTCATACGTCGTTGTGAATTTTTGTAAAAGTGAAGAAGAGTTGATTTAATTAATTTCTTATCCACTGCAAGTTTTTTTTTAATGCACTAGTCTCGATACATTTTTTCAGACCACGTACATATAATTTCATCAATAAGAACGTTACTTGAACGTCTGATGAAGTCTTTTTTTAGGCAGAAATGCATTATATAGAATTTTCCCACTGTCATTCAGGGCATGAAACCACAGATAATTTAGAAACTTGTGACAGCGAGTTTTGAAATGCTGTCATATCACGCACCTACATGTTTAAACATGTTACATGTTTAAAATCACATGCTCAAATACGGATCCCCAATGAGGATAAACACCATGCTCCTAAACTAGTGAGTGCTTTTTAGTACGCCCAAATAGATGACAAGGAGGAACGGGAAGGTGACTAGAAGACAAATTTCATTTTCTCTGTTTGTTGATACAGATGTCGCCCACCTTTTAAGCAATCATGTGACGTTTGATATTTGAAATTCGGTCCGAGGGGTGGGGTTTGCTACTTCAGCTCGTGTTTTTACCCGGGCGTTTATTTCTTTTTATATATTTTTATTTCGAAATTTTGTTGTTTACGTTATTTCACACCCACAAAACAATTCACTATTCATTATGACCATCGTATGCAAAACACACAGACACTCATATTTATAATATGCTATTCAGTTAGTTATTTAGCTGAGTTTAGTATACATTCAGATTAGTGAGAAACTCAGTGAGGATCGAAATTACAACAGTAATAATTTTAGAGAGTATCTAATTAATCCCTATTACACAGTGTTGTGGCGCTGTGGATATCGGCTCGGAACGAGAAATCGGGGAACCGAGTTCGAATTCCAGTTGAATTCATTGCATTCACTTCCGCGCAAATACCCTTGGGAAAGGTATTAATCCGTCTCTTCCCTCCAGTTATGGGTTAAATAACAGGACAGATTGGGCTCTATAGCCTTGGTCGGCAACCAGTCTACCGCAGAAAGCAATGGCAACCTACTGAGGGATAATCTTCTGCCCAGTCAGTCATGTCTCTTTCGAGACATGATCGCCCAAGCGTGTATCGCGCATGGCACTTAACTGACTGACACAGTGAAATGTGTATCTACCAAATTTGCATGAAGAAAAGAATGATATTCAGTTTAAAATAGAAATCACAAGATTGTCATATAGACTATAGCGTTAATCATAATATGGTGGCTTGTTTACAAGAGCGACCAGCCAATCCCTGTTGCAGACGCAGTACATTTCCAAGGGTATTTGCGCATAAGTGAATGCATCTAAACACATATAAAAATATTTACAGGCCTAAATCTCAAATGTCTTAATAAATAAAACGCACATTCCGATATAAATTACTAAATAGGAAAAAGGACTCCAGACTAAATAAAGGTTTTATTCATTGAATCGTAAGAGGAGTATATATATAAAGCAATCGGATGTCTAACCGAACTGATGAGCTGTGATACAGCGAAACAGATCTGTCTGCGGATGACTATATATATATATATAACAGTCCTGTCACACTCATAGAGAGAGAGAGAGAGAGAGAGAGAGAAAGAGAGAAAGAGAGAGAGAATAGCGAGGCAGCCTCGGCTCAGTTCATCCTCTTTACTACCAGTTATTAAACTTTACTACCAGTGATGAAAGCTTTTGCCGCGTGTTTGTTCCTTAACAGCTCCGTATTATTGTATTTTTTGCAATAATTATGTCGTCGAGTAGTGAATATATATATATATATATATATATATATATATATATATATACTGTCTATTATAATAAAGATCATTATATATATATATATATATATATATATATATATATATTCTTCTTGTCACGCTCAGGGGGGGGGCATGGTTTATTTTTTTTCTTACGTCTTATTGTAAGATATTCAATAGTAGGCACATCGATATATATTTTGCCGTCATTTTAGACGGCATATCGATATAAATATTTTGCCGACATTTTTGAGAGCATGCGTTCACTTGTTACTTCAATATTATAGTAATTATATTATAATTATAATATAGTATATATTATAATTATAATCTAAAATTGTGTATTTAAGCAACAATCCGTCTTTAATGCAAGTTTCTTTAAAAATGACAAGTTGTCGTGAATGTTTTTTAATTACCATTATATATATATATATATATATATATATATATATATATATATATATATATATTTATATATATATATATTTTTCGCAACCCCCCACCCCCCGACAAAAATTGTTTTTTCTTGTGTCAGTTTGAACTTTTGAATAAAATTATTTTTTCTTTGCCAATCTTTTCACTTTTCTTTTTCTTATTTTTTATTTCTATTTTTTTTTTTTTCAATTGGAGTAGATAGACTAAACTATCGCCCGGTTCACACTCCACCCACGTCTATTGTACAGGTGTAGAGGCGCATCCTTTGTTCCCTGTTTAGGATGTGGTTTCCGGCTTTCTCTTTTCCAAATCTTTTCACTTTTGCGTAGCCCCCTGCACATCAGTGGCATTATCGCCTTGCTCGTGGTGATATGATTAAAAAAAAAACACTTCTACATTATAAAATTTTTGTACAAATGTTTCTTTTACATCTGTTACCACCACTTACGGTTATACTTTGTGGTGCAGTGGCTATCGGCTCTGAATGAGATAATCGAAGAGTAGAGTTCGAATTCCAGTTGAATCCGTTGATCACACATATGCGCAAATACCCTTGGGAAAGATCTGAATCCGACGTTTCTTCTTCCAGCTATGGGTTAAATAGCAGAATTGATTGGATTCTTGGTTGGCAACCAGTCTACCGTAGTACTGGCAACCTACTTCTAAAAAATCTTCTGCCTAGTCACTCATGTCTCTTTCGAGACAAGATCGCCTAAGCATGTATCCCGTATGGCACTGAACTGACTACCCACTCACTTATTTAATTTCGATTTTGTTTTGGTGTATGTTAGTTATAAGAACAAATCGTAAGAGAATTTTTTGGGTCAAGAAATTCCTCCATTTACAGATTTTTTTCTGATTGCAATAAAGCTAAGATCTTATTTAATTAGAAAAGCTTTTAATTGCTTTCAGGAATAAATATATCATGGGTATTATTGTCTTACAAATAATATTTGTTCGAGTAGTAAAGCCAATAAGACACAAGGGGTTATTGGGTGTGAAAGAATTAGAAACAGAAACATTAATAATGAGTGGAAAGAGAAAAGAGTAATCAGGAGAACAGTAGATAGCGATTGACATTGCATTTAAATTTTTGCAGATTAAAGTTGGCTGAAAAGCATAGAGCAAGAGGGGAGTTCCACAAGTGGGAAGTGCGAAAAAAAGAAACTGTTTGCATAGAACTTACGGTTACATAAACTGAAAATTGATGAGATCTTGACACTAGTATAGTACTACGCATGTTCAAAAAGTCTAGTCGCCATAGCGAAGAGCCCATCCGAACAATTACCATGAAAGTATTTATAGAAAAGACACAGGGAGGCAACAGAAAAAGTTATAGCAAGTCGTGTCAGTTGAACGTTATGATAAAACCCCTTTCCTTTTTCTTTAAAATTTTGCTTTTGTAAAATTAGAGGTTTCTTTCTGGCGCGACTTCTGTCGAATTGCTGTATGAAATTCGAATCTAGATTTAATTCCCCAGTAGAATTCTACAACTTCCAACTGAAGCAGATATCAAAAATCGCTGTCCTCGGCAAAAAAAAAAAAAAAAAAAAAAATGTTTATGGGATAGTTACCCAGTTACTCTGATAAACAGTGTTAAATGTGGGCAGTAAACACTCCCAGTGTCACAGGGTCTGCTAGCAGAAAATCAAAAATGATATCAAATCTGACCGTTACTTGGGTAAATCTGGTTGATATAATCCAATATGGGCTTCCCGGGAACCGGCCACAAAAGAAATGTGAGGAGGGAATTTTAGTCTGGGATATTGAAAGAAACTTCTAGATTTACAGCGAGATGAAGAGGCGTTGCTAATATGTGTCAGTGCAGATGTCCATTCTTTACATATACAACGGCGCTCCTAACGTTAAACAGACCTTGAGTCATATCCTGCCTTCGTAGGGAGGCTGGGTAAATATATACTTTTTTTTTTTAATCATATCACCCCAAGCAAGGCGAAAACGCCACTGATGCGCAGGGGGCTACGTAAGAGTGAAAAGATTAGAAGAGAGAAAGCCGGAAACCACATCCTAAACAGGGAACAAGGGATGAGCCTCTACACCTGTTCAATAGACGTAGGTGGAGTGTGAACCGGGCGATAGTTTAGTCTATCTACTCCAATTAAGAAAAAACAAAAACAGAAAAGTGAAAAGATTGGAAAAGAGAAAGCCAGAAACCACATCCTAAACAGGGAACAAGGGATGAGCCTCTCTACACCTGTTCAATAGACGTGGGTGGAGTGTGAACCGGGCGATAGTTTAGTCTATCTACTCCAATTCTTTTACCAATATTTTCTAAAAATAATGCAATCAGAATTGATTTCAGTCAATTATAAATAAGTCCTGAAATTTTCATCAAAATCTGACCATTATTTAATTTTTGCAAGAATTTCCAAATTAATGTGTCTTTCACGCTCAAAAAAGTGTATTGTGCAATATTAGTTTTTTTTTTACTTAATAAATGTTGCGTTAATTTAGGTCTCGCACTGACGTAAGAAAAAAAAGACTTTCTACAAAAGTTTTGAACGTGTTAGAAATAATTAAAAAAATTTACAAAAATGCTTTGATCTATCCTCTTAATGATAATATAAACATTTTGGTGATAAAACTTTTTCCTTCATACTATGCTGTTTTTTTTTCAGTGATTTTGTGGAGTTACCTAGATGCAAATGGTGGATAATAAAAAAAATAAAATAAAATTTACCTTAGTAACAGGGACATTCTTTTTATAATATTTTTCTTCGTCCTTTATAAACCACCTTGGAAGGTTTGTATCATCTGTCATATATCTATTGTATCCAAACACTGATATGTTGTAGATAATGTTTGCTAGGTTTCCTTTTGTGTTTAAATGAATCCTAATTGAGCTATATATAATAATATTTAGTATTATGTATTTGGGTAGCAATCCCTCTTTTATACAAGTTTCATTAATGACGACTGATAAAGTACTGGGATTAAGCTTTTTATTCAATTTTTCTTGTGTTAGTAAAAGTGATTTCTTTTCTGGTTATAAAGTGTTATACTTAACATTGGGGGTAGACAGTTGAAGTGTCCGGTGCATGAAGAAAGGAGGGCTTGGAAAATCTGATACGCACACGATAGGTTGAAGGAAAGAGGGACAGAGAAAATAGCGGGTAAAATAATTGATGTGCTTGTGTAAATGGATGGTAAAACAGAGTTTGGGAGAAATAACAAGACGACAAAACTTATTGAGAGCTACAATGACAGGAAGATGTGGATGTCCATGATCACATACGCCCTGAAAAAATTCAACAGAGTATTAAAAGAAAAAAATATACTCAAAACCATCTAAATAAAGCGAACGAATGAAATTCTCTTTTTGTTTGCACAACCCCGGTTGGTTTAACTTGATATATATATATATATATATATATATATATATATATATATATATATTTTTATTTTTTTATTTTATTCGTGAATAAATTGTTTTAGTCGTGTTCCAACCTTTGCTCCCTTACTGTTCTATTTTTCTGTGAAAATATGTCTTCTTGTGTCGTCAAATTTTACCAACGGTTCCTTCTGATGATGTGTTGGCACGAAAGGATTCCTTAAAATTGAGAAACATGTCCTCTTGCTTTATCAAATCGATATATATATATATATATATATATATATATATATATATATATATATACCTTTCTCGGTTATTTGATAACACCGAAGTAGATACGATACACAGAGAAAGTGTGCTGTGGTATTATTCAGCACAATATCGGGTGCTAAACGGATATGCACAGAACAGTAGAATAGTTACAATGACAGACAAAACTGAGAGTACAACGCATAGAGGAAGGGTTTAAACCGCAATAGTTACCGAAGTAATCAGTCCGAATATTATTTGAATTTCTCTCGAATATTACGCTTCGAATGCTACTATTCTTTATTTAAATAGACCATTTCACCCATGGGCCATTCCAGGATTGAGAGTGCAGCAGGGGTGCCAGCCACTCTACAAGAAAAAGTCAGTTATTTTCTAAAATTGTTAATACAACAGTCATTCGAAAAATGAATTATTCTTCTAATCCAAAATGTTTCGTTTTTAAATATCCCATAAAAGCGTTGATGAGCCGTAAAAATAACAGAACAATATATATATATATTTATTAACACACAAAAAAAGCAACTTTCGAAAGCGTATACTAAAATTCCACCCTGAGAAAAACTGTTCAATACACAAAATGCCGAGCATTATATTTTATAAAACATATGACTGGCGGCGCCTGTCAGTTTCGAGAACGCCCTTGCGCATTGTCATTAAGCGACTAGCCTGACGACAGCGCACGATAGACAATAGCGTACATGAAACTGATGCTATGGTCGATTAAATGTACGCCGGACTTTATTGTAATCAAATAACTAAACATCAACAAACTAATTTTTAGAATTAAGTGGAAATCTTGTCGACACCACTATCATATATATGCTTATACATATATCTATATATAGGCGTATACATATATCTATGTATGTTTTTTTACTGTTGGTCTCATCTTTATTGTCATACTCACGACGTTTCGGCCGTTGTACGCTCCGTCATTTGTCAGGTGATACACGTTGGAATTTTGAACCAAAACATGTTTTTAATCCACTGGGATAGATTGTTCTAGTTTCATGTGTCATGCTTTTCTGAATATGTCAGTTTCAGTTATTTCCCTTTACTAACTCAACTCTTCAAGTTTTTGTTCCCTTCTCCTGTGGTCAGATATTCAACGCACAACTCTTTGAGTCGAATTACTGGATTGTATCAACCAAGGAACTGGTCCATCAGTGAATGGATTTGAGTGAAAATCCCTAAGGATATGTACATTTTAGGACCTAATGTCTCAGTAACCGTTTTTCACCAGAGCTCATATTACAATTTTAGTTATTGTTGTTTTTCTCTGTAGCACTGTGTATTACTGGTTCCCATGTTGTCTTCATACCTATGCTTGGCCGGCTTAGGAGATTTTATAGATTAACATTGGCACGGATTCCTTAAGTTTTCGGATTTTTCTAGTGATGCTCTCTAGTATTTCAACTTCATCTCTCAGAGGGCGCCGATAACCCTTCTCCCTCCATATATGGCCGTGGATATGCTAATAAGAATGAGGACAACAGTCCGAAGAATGTGAATTGTGCAAATAGTTACATTACCTCATCCCATATATATATATATATATATATATATATATATATATATATATATATAAGTATTGTTGGAATAATATTCCTTGTCAACCCCCCCCCCCCCAAAAAAAAACACTATTTTTAAGAAAGTGCTCAATACAAAAGTAGAGCTAATAATATTATTTATTCATAAATTATAACATGGATATGTTACAATAAGAACCATCACATCACTTGAAAAGACACAAAAGTGTTGAAACAAAATGGCTACTTTTGTAGTGATATTGTAACATATCGATGTTATAATTTATGAATAAATAATATATATATATATATAGAACTGAGAACTTCTCAGCATTCTCTTTGTGTTGGTGGAGTGAGGTTTGGACTAAATATAATACTTCTTGTCAATCCATAAAATGTTTACCGCTGACGAAAATTTATAACTGCGCAATTTTGGGGGCTCCACGAGGTAGTGTACTAGTTAGTAAGCTTATCTCGCAAGAATAATTACAATTGAGTCGTGAGTTCGATCCTCACTGGGTGTCCTATACTTTCGGCCCTGTGCCACATCTAAGCTGCGCTTAGAAAATCACCATAGTTTGCACTTTCTGTGAAAATAAATCAGACGCATTAATTAATGGTGGACACACACACACACACACACATATATATACATATATATATATATATATATCAAGGCAGTTAAAACAACCTTTGTAGTGGCTACAATATTATCCGTCCAAAAGCATTCGGATCTAAAGATACACTCTATGTACAAAAAAGAAATCTCATGTAAGAAAAATGAAGCAATAAACTTAACCAAAGTGCCTTGTCAGTTATATTCAATGAAACATGTATAAAAGAAGGAATTCTTAACATATGCCCAATTATATACATACTAACCTCCAAGGGAGTTAAATTGTTGCACCTTTCCGGTTAACCTTGACTGATATGAAGTGGTAAGACTACATTGAATCGATTGCTAGGTTTGCTTCCAAGGAAGTTTGTTCACTGTGCTGTACTAGAAAATTGTATCTCCTAAATCTATCTTATATATGTATAAGTACCATTTGTCCATACCTCAAATATGTTATTCAATAGTCACGTAGGAGAGTGACTCATTGCGCCTTCTCGGGTTAAGATTCTTGGCTGACATGAATCCATTGCAGTTGTTATTGAGTCCATGGCTAAGAAAGTTGGTTCACTGTGTCGTGCTAGAAAAATTTTCTTTCCAGAGTTTATCTTACATACCTACAGGGTGATTCAGAAGTAGGTGGACAGTAGATGGAATAGGTCTGTGTATCGGTTGCATTTTCAACAAAATGTGGCGCCACCATATTATACAAGAGCAGTCTGTGAGTATCTTGATGAAACATTTCCTGAGGAATGGATTGGCCAAAGAGGTCCAATTGATTGGCCAGTACGTTCACCTGACTTGGATTTCTTCTTTTGAAGAGTACTCAAGGACAAAGTTTGTAGTCGAAAACCAAGAGTTGTTGGTGCTTTGAAAAATTACATAAGAGATACATGTCAAGAAATTAATATACACGTGTGAAAAAATGTGTGTCCAAGCGTGAGTGGTAGACTTCAAAGCTGCGTAAATTGTATAGATACTAATTTAAGTCCCTGAGTTGGTAAAATTTAAGTGTTTTTGTATGTTTAAACACCATAACATTTAATTGTCAATGTAATAATTATATTAGTAAATATAATATATTTGTAATCAAATAACTAAACATCAACAAACTAATTTTTAGAATTAAGTGGAAATCTTGTCGACACCACTATCATATATATGCTTATAAACAGGCGTATACATATATCTATGTATGTTTTTTTTTACTGTTGGTCTCATCTTTATTGTCATACTCACGACGTTTCGGCCGTTGTACGCTCCGTCATTTGTCAGGTGATATACGTTGGAATTTTGAACCAAAACATGTTTTTAATCCACTGGGATAGATTGTTCTAGTTTCGTGTGTCATGCTTTTCTGAATATGTCAGTTTCAGTTATTTCCCTCAAATCAGTTTTTCTCAAAAAATCAATATTTCTCAAAATAAATGTTATCATTTACTGTCCACCTACTTTTGGAGCGCCCTGTATAAGTTTAACATTTGCCCACGCTTAGAATATTGCTGTCACATATGGTCCAGTACTCAAGCTATTTATTTACAGTTTCTTGATAAAATACAAAGGAGAATCAGCAATATTATTGGCCTTGATCTGGTGTCTCCGCTTCTGTCTCTTTTCTACCGCTGTGAAGTTGCTTTTCTATGACTATTGTGTAAATATTTTCACGGTAATTTCTCTTCACTATGGTATTTAAACTTTATGACTTTAAAAGCAGTACTTGATTAGCAATAAGGTCTCATCAGTTTACAGTTGAATTGGCTAAATATAACCATGACTTTAAAAGCAGTACTTGATTGGCAATAAGGTCTCATCAATTTACAGTTGAATTGGCTAAATATAACCATGACTTTAAAAGCAGTACTTGATTGGCAATAAGGTCTCATCAATTTACAGTTGAATTGGCTAAATATAACCATGACTTTAAAAGCAGTACTTGATTGGCAATAAGGTCTCATCAATTTACAGTTGAATTGGCTAAATATAACCATGACTTTAAAAGCAGTACTTGATTGGCAATAAGGTCTCATCAATTTACAGTTGAATTGGCTAAATATAACCGTAAGTTTTATCCTAACAGTTTCTTTTCCCGCACGTCTCGTTTGTGAGATTCTTTTCCAGCTCCAAACTTTCCGGCTAACTTTGATCTTCAAAAGTTTTAATGCAATGTTAATCGTTATCTACAGTCTACCTGATTACTCTTTTATTGTTCCTACTTCTTCATAATGTTTCTGTTTTCTAATTCTTTAACACCTCATAACCACTCGTATCTTAGTAGCTTTACTGCCTTGCTTTGGATAAGTTCAATTAATGATAATATACACGCTAGAAAGTGTGCCTCCTTCTACCGAGCGCCCGTAGTTCAGAGGTAGAATCGCCGACTGACGCCAATTCGGTTGGGTTTCAATCCTGGGTAAAAAGCAATTGTTGTCTAACCGTACTGATGAGCTGTGATACAGCGAAACAGATCTGTCTGCGGATGACTATATATATATATATATATATATATATATATATATATTGTTATCAGCCATAATGATGGTATTTTTTTAAAAAATAAAGTTGAAAAACGGGCTGGCCAACCGGTTTTGCAGCTCGCTAAACAGAGCCAAATTGAGGTGATTACATAATTAGCGTAAAAAAAATATGAAGATGATGTGGAGAGAAAAAAAACTAAATGGATATGAGTTGGTTGGAGGGCAAATATAAGCTCTCTCTCTCTCTGTTTGCACAGAGAGGGCTTTAAAGATTGAGATGGTAACTTGGGTGGGACCCGCTTAATATTGAAAATGTTTCCACCCTGAAGCTAGCGGCGCAATTAATATTAATATTAATATGAGTCTACTATTGCGGAGCACCTTATTAATAACCATAATTTTTTTTTTTTAAAGAAACTACCATCATTAAGGGTGGTAACAAAAAGATTTTGTCTGTTTATAGCGGTAATATATATATATATATATATATATATATATATATATATATATATATATATATATATAAACGAAATTATATCCAGTAAAGCTACTATGACACAAGAGGTTACTAGATTTGAAAGAATTAGAAAACGGAAAACATTATGAAGGAGTTAAAACAATAGAAAATTAGGTGGGAAAAAGACTGAAGCTTAGTTGTTAGATCAAGACCAATTATATTGCTGATTCTCCTTTGTATTTTATCAAGAATCTCAAAATAAATAGCTTCAGCTCTGGACTATATGTGACAGTAATATTCAATTTTCTGAGTATTTACGAAGCAAATGTTCTTTAAGTCAAATATTATTAAAAATGACAGATATTTTGTATCGATTAATTTTAATGATCGACTTTTCAAAATTACTTCTCAGAAATTCCAGCAGAAACTGTCTGAAGTTCGTTTCGGAAGAAAAATACAAGAACTATTGTCCAAGATTTCGACATCTTTAAGCCATCATCAGAATAGGTATGAGTTTTGTAGGACTAGTGACTGTTGCGAAGTAAGCATGTTTTTTTTGTCTTTATGTACATTTGCGAATACAGTCTCTTAAGTTACAAATGTTATGCTAGCATTTTGGTATTGTCTGTGAATATCTGTCTAATATTAGTATGACCCTGATGCTACTTAATAATGTATTATCTGATGGCACTATGGTTCGATAAGTGGTATATGAGTTTCTGTGAAAATATGGTTGTAATATATCCTATATAAGAATAATAAATAAAGACTGTCATAAACCTAATATTGACAATAACGCTATTAGCCTATATGACCAAAATCAAATGCACAACACTTACAAAAGAGGTGAAAGAGCAATAAAAACACCATGCATTGATATATAAAAAACAGTTGATAAAAAAGAAATACTCTAGAAACATTATTTCCAACAAAAAAATTAAAAACTAGCAACTTAGTATTTGTTTATATTTTTGAGATCAGATAGTATTTACATTAATTACATTTTTCGGACTATTGTCCTCATCTTTATTGCCATATTTACGACGTTTCGGCCGTTGTACGCTCCTGCCTTCTTCAGATGCTAAGAATTTCGAACCTATCCCTTTATTACGATCACCGTAGTATATCATTCTCATTACATATGCGAAGCCACTTCTGGTAGCCATTTAATTATCTCCCTTTAACTTAACTCTTTTAGTTATTTGTTCACAAACATCGCTTGCAACATCGATCAAAAGTCATAAGCGGAGACCCAGAGACATTCGAACAAAAAATGGTCTTTAAGAGCAGTGCCTACAACGTAACAGTTACCCAGGATATATGACAAGAGCTCCAACGAACGTGGAAGAGAGGGTACATGAAGATAACAACTCTCAGAAAACAGCCTCGGTCTGTCTACCCTATGTGAAGGGGTTATCGGAGAAAATACGATTGATCTGTGATTCATATAACATCAGGACGACCCTCAAAAGTGGTTCTACTCTTTGCAGATACCTCTCCAAAGTACGACTTCCAATAGAGAAGAACATGGCTAAGAACTCTGCGTACGCCATTCCATGGAGCTGTAGAAAGAAATACAAAGGAGAAATGGGCCACCTACTTAAGGTAAGGCTGCAAAGAAGATTGCAAGACCCTAACACGAGGGGAGATAGAAAAACCAGTTGTAGCCGACTACATATGGAGGGAGAAAAGGGATCAACGCCCCCTACGGGATGAAGTTGAAATAATTCATAGAGAACACCAATGGAAACTACGTAAACTTAAGGAATCAGCGCATATGCTAGGCTACAAACATCTACTAAACCAACCAAGCATAGAAATGAATACAATATGGGAACCAGTAATACGGAGCGCTATAGAAAATCATTAACGTCAAAGATTGCAATATGATATTTAATAAAAAAGGGTTACTGAGTCAGAATTTAATACACTGATATCCTCAAGGACACATGGCCCAGTGGATATAGACATTGGTTAGTGACATGACCCAAAGAGTTGTGAGTTCAGTACCAGGCTACAGCAGTGGTGAACAAATAACTTAAAGAGTTATGTTCAAGGGGGATAACTACATGACTACCAGAAGTGGCATCGCACATGGAATGAGAATGATATACTACAGTGATCGTAATAAAGTGTTCGGTTCGAAGTTCCTATCACCTGAAGAAAGCTAGAGTGTACAAAGTCCAAAACGTCGTAAATATGGCAATAGTCTGTACAATGTAAATAGTTTAACAACTTATTAATTAAAAATAATCTCTCCCAAACTTCCAAACCCCTAAGACCAATGTTGTGTATGAATATACTTGCTCGCTTGCTATTTTCAAATAAAAAACACAAAATGTCTATACCACAACCACACACTCACGGAAATTCACCTGAAAGATAGATAGATAGATAGATAGATAGATAGATAGATAGATAGATATTATTAAAGACAAACATTCTGTGTCGATTAATTTTATTGATCAACTTTTTATTGATTAACTTTTCCAAATTACGAGTAATACTTCGCAGATAATTGTCCGAAGTTTATTTCAGAAGAAATATATTCGAAGTTTTCGATTTTCTTCAGTCATCATCAGGTAGAGACAAGAAATTAAACTTTTTTTTAAAGACATTCCGTATTATAAATCACTTATGAAATAAACACTGACAAAAAAAAAAAAAAACACATTTCTAGATATTCTTATTGACTATAACCGATAATTTTATCACATTTTCTTTAAAAAGTCCAATTAGTTATAACTCTTGCCTCGTAAACTGCAACAGCGAATGCGATAAAAATATATAAAACTGCTGTAATTAATAATTTAATCAAAAGAGTTAAACTCATTTCAGCATCCAAAATAATTTTGTTTAAAGGATTAAATGACGTTTAAATGACGTTTATCAATAATAGATGTTATAATTACATAGTAGATAAGCAAAGCAAATTTCATTTAAACAAAAACAATTTTAACAAGAACCATAGTCATTTAAATATTAACAATAACGCTTTTAACATATATTCACAAAATAAAGTGCATCATAATTGCGAAAAAGACGCAACGTTAATATAAAAGACATCATGGATAGATATTAAGAAATAAACAATCGTTAAGATGAAATACACCAGATTCATTATTTATTACAAAAACTCCAAAACTAGGAATTTAGTAGTTAAAAATGATATGTCCCAAACTAATAAACCCCTAAAATCAATGTTGTGCATGAATATATTTGCCCGCTCGTTTCATGTTTCTCTGTAAAAAAAAAAAAAAAAATCTTATATATAATATACTACAACTATACTCTCACGGAGACTCACCTTCTACATATAAAACCATAGTGCCATCAGACAACGCATTAATAAGGATGCTCTATGATCTAACATTTTACAGCTACTCGCAAACAATAGCAAAATACTAACAAAATAAAATAAAAAGACTTATGATCCTTGAAGCAATATTCATGCAAGAAACAACTATGAATAAATAACAAAAAACAGTTCTAATTTAAGAGGCCGCATCCTCGAATGTACATAGAAAAAAATACACGCCACATATCGCTTACGTCACAACAGTCTTTGACTACGTTACAGCATTTTTTGTCTACATCACAACACTTACGAAACTCACTGTCTCTACCAATCCTGATAATGGCTTAAGACAGTCGAAAGCATGGACCCTATTTCTTGTACTTTTCTTCTTAAATGAACTTCGGTCAATTTCTGACGGGATTTGCTCTTTATCTGAGAAGAATTGTTCGACTTTTGGAAAATCTATCATTAAAATTAATCGATCGACTTGACCTTAAGTTTGGGATTGTACAAATTCTGAACTCTTTCGGCTTTCATAAACATTATCATAAAAGGATCACATATATTTTCGTTAAAAATGCGTTTACAATTTGGTACAATTTTGTACATTATTTACTTGTTGGTTTCAAATATCAGGCCATCATGTGTGTTAGTTTGTGGATGTCTGAAAGGAGGGAAAAAAGCTAATAAAAATTCTTAACAAAGAACTCTCGTTGGTACTTAATGTTAATATCAATAAAAACTACCTCCCTAATACACACATCCATACGTCCACAACTCTACACACATTCTACATTCTTATATTCCATTTTCTAAATCATGTTTATATATTGAGATTGAATACGTACTACGAATTGGAGATGTTAGAATCAAACAAGTAGACATATCTGGGAAGGGTTTTAAAAGTGGGTGGAAAATATAACACTGAATTACGAATGGCAATGGAATAGCGAAATGCGCATTTCAAAAGCTATACAAATTGCTAAGAAACAGGAAAATTTCGGTAGGAACAAATAAATGAGTGTTGAACTGCTACGCACTTATAATTAGAATCAGAAATAAATATTTTGGACGTATAATGAGAAAAGAAAGCTTGCAGAAATTGACACTCATAAGAAATTGTAGTTCCTAACGATAAACTACATCCGGCAGCAAGGCCTCTGATCAAAAGTTTGAAGGTTTTGAGGTGAGTGGAACCATATCTTAATTGCTGTCGTTTTAAGGTTCACCTGATACGGGTGGTAACACCTGTTACGGTGCCAATCATAGGTCAATAATGAACCACTAAATAAATAAATAAATACTATGAAAGTATTAAAATACATTTTTATTGTAAAAATACCAGCAATACATTTTTATATAAAAAAATATCAATAATACATAATTATAGTAAAATTATCAACGAAACAATTTTAATGCAAAATGAACAGCAATTAATTTTATAGTAGAATTACTAACAATACATTTTATAATAAAATGACCAACAATACATTTTTATAGTAAAATGACCAACAATACATTTTAAAGCAAAATGACCAACAATACATTTTATAGTAAAATGACAAACAATACATTTTAAAGCAAAATGACAAACAATACATTTTAAAGCAAAATGACAAACAATACATTTTAAAGCAAAATGACCAGCAATACATTTTAAAGCAAAATGACCAGCAATACATTTTAAAGCAAAATGACCAGCAATACATTTTAAAGCAAAATGATCAGCAATACACTTTAAAGCAAAATGACCAGCAATACATTTTATAGTAAAATGACCAACAATACATTTTAAAGCAAAATGACCAACAATACATTTTATAGTAAAATGACAAACAATACATTTTAAAGCAAAATGACCAGCAATACATTTTAAAGCAAAATGACCAGCAATACATTTTAAAGCAAAATGGCCAGCAATACATTTTATAGTAGAATTACCAACAATACATTTTATAATAAAGTGGCCAACAATACATTTTTATAGTAAAATGACAAACAATACATTTTAAAGCAAAATAACCAGCAATACATTTCATATGTAGTTGAAGTTATACAATTCCGTTCAAAATATATTTTAGTATAAGCCATAAATTTGTGTTAAAAATATTTAGATTCCGGCGTTAAATAAACTACAGAGATTGATGTGCAGCTAAATAGAATCAACCAGTTAACCAGTACAGCGTATTGAAGGTCAGAAGGAAACATTGAATAACCTAGTTAACAAACTTATGTAAATAGATGGCAGAACAGAGAGTGGGGGAGACAGTAAAAAGCAAACATTATTTAGAACTACAACAGCTTAGAAGTTGTTGAAAGCCATGATCGCACACGTTCTGAAATATATATTAGATATTTTAGCACAGGTATAGGAGCACCCATTGGCACACTGACTCATTACTAAAGATTTCTAACATTTTAACCATTATATCACAACAAGTCACCTGAAACAAATACCAACATTATAGGGAGGATAGCCAATAAGGACGTGTGAAGATGTGCGTTGTGGTGTATTGGATATCGGCTCAGAACGAGAAATCGGGGAGCTGAGTTCGAATTCCATCTGAATTCATTGCATTCGTTTACGCGCAAATACCCTTGGGAAAGGTATTAATCCGTCTATTCCTACCAGTTATTGGTTAAATAACAGGACAGATTGGGTTCTATAACCTTAGTCGGCAACCAATCTACCGCAGAAAGCAATGACAACCTACTGAGGGATAATCTTCTGCGCAGTCAGTCATGTCTCTTTCGAGACATGATCGCCCAAAGCGTGTATCACGTATGGCACTTAACTGACTGAAGATAAGTCGTGCACCCAAGATCTTAATCCAAAGTGTTTCCTTTGACGGCTGTTTGTCCGACTTTCCACGCCCCAAGGCGGCTGAAGCGGCTGGGTGCAAGGGTCCTCTCACAGAGTCTGAGATCTGGGAATGGCTGAAGCTGGTTAACCGGAGCAAAATTCCGGTATTAGACGGTATTCCTTGCTAAATGTACTTGAGGTAGTCACCATTTTTATTCCTTTGCTGGAAATAATTTACAGCAACTGGATGAAGCGTTGGTTTATACCACAACGCCACATCAGGGGTGTGATCGAGAGCGGTAAGGATTGGACAGGTAACTTTCGACCCTTGACGATGTTAAATACAGTAAAATACCAAGATCTTAGCCAGCTGTTTGCAGGCTGGTCTGATTGGCTTTGAGCAGACTTGTGTCGTGCAGGGTAAGACTATTCCGGGCAACGTTCATTTGGTACACATGATCATCCAGCAAGTCTAATTTGAAACCACGCTGATCAATTTAGATCAGTCCAGAGCATTCGATATCAGGAATTTCTGGACTGAACATTGGCAACCTCGTCCAAAGTAGAGTAGTTTAGGGTTGCTTTTTTTTTTTTTTTTTCATCAAAGTTAACTGAGTTAGAGGATGTATACTCATTGGCCCCTTTTATTTTTGTCCAAACTTTGTTTAGTTTAGTTCCACCTCCCCTCCCCCTATTGGTGACCAGAAATATCAGTTCTCTGGTGGATGCAGGATGACTTTCGTTTCTTGAACGTGATTTTCGTTTTTGTTGCGTTGTGGTGCAGTGGAACTCAGAGCGAGAAATATTAATCCGTCATTTCTCTCTCCAGTATGTGTTATGTAACAGAAGAGATTGTGTTCCCACTATTTATTTTGCAATAAATACAAAATTGTGGCACAAAGCCGAAAAGGGGAGGGGGAGAGGTTGGTTCTCGCTTAACTATCCTATACCTAGCTAAACACTATCACAACCCATTCGTTCGTTACAATTTGCTCAATCACCAAAAGAATCTATCCATCTACTCCCAATCCTTCATACACCACAATGCCTCAAACTTACAAGGGGCACCTAAAAAATAAGGAGAATAACCCATGACAATAAAAATGTATTTATGTACAATATAATATATACAATAATATGTACAATATAAAATATTTAATGAAAAATGAAATGATGGGAGGGGGATGAACCCAAAAATAAACTGAAAATACAACAAATTTTTAACTAAAATAATAATCAATGTCCATCCCAGGAAAAAAGAGATTGTGTTCCCTAGCCTTGATCGGCAACCAGTCTACCGTAGAAAGTAATGGCAACTTACTGCCGAAAAATCTTTTACCCAGTCATCTCTTAAGAGACGTGTATCACGTATGGCACTTGATTTATTGACTGACAGCTGCGTTTGGATGAATGAGTGTTCCGTCGAATAATATTTATTATATGATTTTCTAAAATCTCGCATTAATTTCGTTCAGTTAACTGATGTTTTTGCCACGTTTAAATCTTTTCATTTATTGCTAGCGCTGTTTTCTGTTTTGTTTCTTGCAAATACATCTTTGTTTTCATTGTAAATATTCATTCGGGCGATACATTTTTAAAAGATGTTATCTCCTCCACCACCAGAAAATGTTCACATATGGGGATTAGTCAGGATTTCATGGAGCCTCTGAGATGCTATGGTGGCTGTAGTAAGAATACTAAGTAAGAATGTGTTGTATAGGTGCAAGGATTATTGTTGTATATTTGGGTCAGTGATTGTGGCTAGCTAAGTTTAAGTATAAGACAGATTAAGATAAGTCTCCCTCATCCCCATTTTTTAGCATTGTGCCGCGTATATACTTTGTAAATGAAATATTGTTGAGTGATTGCCCCTTCCCGTGAGTCAGTAACACTACATAGCAACAAAATATGTAAAAAAAAAAAAAACAACAAAAAAAACATCCTCCTCAAAGTACAACTTCATTATATTTCTCGTTCAAAAGTGACACCGGCCAAGAAAGTTTTTGTTAATTTTTATTTAATTTTTCAGTATTTTAACATGTTTCCTTTTTGCTGGAGATAAGGAATAAAAACATCCCATGGTTATTTTTCTAAGTGCTTTCAACCACTTCTTTGGCCATTTTCAAGGGAGTTATGCTTCCGCTGTTGCTATTTTATCCTAATTTTTTTACTGTAACGGAAATTTTTTTGTGTTGTTTTGAAAAAAGGAACGTTTTTTCAAAGCTTCCACGAGCCGGGTGCGACTCGAAATCGCTTGAGCATCTTTCTATTTAAAAATATATCTTCCAGTTTTCCATTTCCACTATCAAATAATGTAAAAGTTCGTGATAGGGAAGGATTGTTTGATATAGAGTGTCTTTCTAATAGCGAAATGCTTTTGTTATTGTGATTTAAATAGTATTCTTGCTTTTTTACCAGAATTTTTCCTAAGGGTTCTTGTAAATTATGAACTATTTTTTTTTATTTTTTTTATTGCACTTTGTTTGGATAGGTGGCATGTAAGGAGTCTGTCAAAGACGTGGTAGGGTGTTCAATATAGGTCACTGATTTATGACAGAAACACAATCTTGTACACAGTCATTGATATTCATACTCTATTTTAGTCACGGTTGTTTAGTTTTGATGGGGTTGTTTTGATTAGAAACATATATATATATACATATAAATACACAAACACACACACACACACACATATATATATATATATATATATATATATATATATTGTATCAAGGCAGCAGGTAATTTTCTAAACATATATTGTTAAATATAATAGATAATGAATGTCTATTATGTTTAATCATGAGCCGTTCTAAACATTGTATTTTGGCTTTAATGTCAGGTGAAAATAAAGACACTGCATTTAGACATATGGTCCTGTTAACATTTCGGTCTCTCACGCGGTGTGACGACATAGAACCGCATTATAAATTTACGAACTGCTTCTGCTATTCGGTGACTGTTATCGTCGCATAGCAATGTTTTATGTCAGCACAATATAATAGCATATTTGATGGTGGATGTCTTTATATTAACGTCCGTGTAACCTTTCCGAAGGTGGTTCATGTAAGCCAAAAGCTTAGAACCAGCATGATAAAAAAAATCCAGATGTTGGACAATTTTGCGTTTTTATTTTCACCTGAAATTAAAGCCAAAATACAATGTTTACAACGGTTCATGATTAAATATAATAGTCATTCACTGTCTGTTATATATATATATATATATATATATATATATATATATATATATATATATATATATATATATATATATCACCCATCGTTGATATCAAGACAAAGTTTCATGCATAACGCAATCTTCAGGTGCTGTGTGTAAACTGACCGTTACACAATTTAAATTTCTGGCTATCGCAATGTTAGTGTAGTAATATATTATAGTGAGATGATATTTTTTATTTGAAAATATAGTTTGGTATTTAAGATAAACTGAGTTTGCGTATATGAAAAATATTTTAGAGATGTGCATAAAATTTTATGTTATTAACTATAAAGTGAGATTACTTGATTTAAAAAATCTTCATACTCTACATAAAATTTTAAAATTAATCTATATTAAAAAAATAATAAATAGTAAAATAAATCTGGATCAACATATATAAGCAGATATATTTATGCCAACATGTAATCAGCAATTCTTTTCTGTTGTTTAATAAGCGAGCGTTATTTAAGTGTTTTAAGATAACAAATCTTTAAGTAAGGCATAAATTACATCTTCTTCCCCGTTATGTGATTTGGCTTCAGCTATCATGTCCCACGTGATATAAGAATTCTTATTATTACTTTAATTGCCAGAAATATTTAGAGAGAACAGTGTTGTTTTTTGGATTTTAAATTGCTAAAAGTTATTTAAAGTTGGTAGAAATGAAATTTCCAAGGATTTTCAGTGGATCTAAAATAGAATTTAACATCGTTACCAGAATCGTTACTAGCTCGGTATTCAAAAGGCCGTTCAGGGGTCAGATATTGTTTTTTTGGCAGTTGTATTTATTTTTTAAAAGGTTACCATTGTTATGTAGGTTGGTCATTTATTGGTTTAATATCATGTTGTTAGGTTGGGATATCGATAACACACACACACACACACACATATATATATATATATATGAACTTATTTATAAATAGAACTTTGTGTGTGTGTTCCCGTTACCTACAGACTCCGAAACGGCTGAACCGATTTTCTTAAAAATTTACACAGTTATACTATAAGCGTCTGCGAGTGTTCTTAGCTAGGTTTTGTGTCGAGGTATCCCCGATAAATATCGAAAATCGATTATCGAAAAAATCGGGTTATAGAAGGAGTGGTCTGATTTTAATCAAATTTGTTACACTTATAGACAAAGACATAAGAAACGATATGCAGAAGTTTCAAGGTTGCAGTTCTTACAATAGTGCAGATAATCGATAATATATATATATATATATATATATATATATATATATATATATAAAAGGCAAGATGTTTGTGTGTGTCTGTTTATCTACCTGTATATCTGTATTTTTTCAGCCCTTTTATTTTAGTTTTTGCTTCGGGTTTGGCTCTAAGTTGGTATAATTGTAGTTCTTAGTCTCAGTCATGATACCATTTACTCAGAGGACTTATTTAGCCTTCAAAATTCAGTTTACGATGAAAAAAATTATTTGATATCGATATCAGGAAATCAAAATTTGACTTACATCCATTCATTTTTCTTTCAGTCTACGGTTTCGCTTTAAGTGGAAACAACTATTGCTTTTTAGTCTTTCGTGCCAACGTCCAAAGAGTCTGAACTCCAGGACCATGGATTAGTTTTAAAGCTTTCATTACACCCGAGCAACGCCGAGCTATACTGCTAGTATATATATATTATTCATTGAAATGACAGATAAGATGCTGTGCTTAAGTTTTTTGCATAATTTTTTGTATCGACTTAGAATTTGTTCTTTTCAGTACATAAATTATATAAAATCTGGCCGAATGTCTTAGTTAAGCGCCAACAGTTAAACTTTTATCCATTGCCAATAATAATTCACTTGCAAATCTAAATTACAGAAAACCAATATCAGTGAGGATCGAACTCACTACTCAAGTGTAATGATTCTAGCGAGATAAGCTTGTTAACCATTACGCCACGTCGTAGTTAATTTGATGGGGCGGGGCGGGAAAAGAGATAGTTATAAGCGTAAAGGCAATTGCATACATGCGTACGTACTCCGATGCATGGTCACGTGTGAAATCCCAATTTACATATTTCCCTTCCATTCTCTTTTCTCAGGGAACAAAAGCTGCTTTTGGGCGTGGATGACCATCTTAAATTTTATTTTATTTTTTTAGTTAAACACCAAAGGAGAATTTAGAACGAAGTAATGAAGCAAAACAAAAAAGTAAAGCTGAACGTATTCAGGGCGTCTGCAATAAAGCAAGTAAAACCTTTAGACGAGGCAATTCGATTTTCATTATTGCGGTTTTGTGTCAGACTTAACCCGAAAAAAAATCTATGGGGGCGCCTGTCGTAGAGCGACTATCGAAAAGTAGTGCTTGTAAGTTCGATCTGAGGTGACCGTCACTTGTAACTTTGCGTCTGACAAAATTAAGTTTAATACTTGCTGAGAGTTTTACAGTTGAAAAGTGATGAAATTTTGAAAAGAAATACATAAGAATAAAAAAGAGAGAGTGAGAGAGAAAAACAGAGTGCAAGTGAGACAGATAAAGAGAGCGAAGAGTAAGAGAAAGAAGAGAGAGAGTGTGAGAGAAGGAGAAAAAGATAAAGGATGTGAGAGTAAAAAGAGTGAGAGAGAGAAAGAGAGAGCTATCGAAAGGAAGGGTTTGAATTTGAGTGTGAGTTTGGTTTAATGGCATATCAACACCTCTGTGGGTTATTTACTGCCAAAAAAGTGGGGCTTTAAGTTTTTTTCTAATGTTTGGTGAGAGCGTGATGGTCGATTTTGTCAGATTTTGATGAAAAAAATTTTATTTTTATTTTAAAAAACTGAAGATGCCTTCTAGTTTTGTATTCAAAAATGTATTGTTGGTAATGTTTTTCCTTCAAAATTGTATATTTTGTTATAAGAGTCCATTTTTATGTATATATTTCAATAAAAGTCTATTTTTTAAATACTTTTATAGTATTTTGACCCCAGTTTAGGGTTAACTATTTGCTCATAGCTGGGACCCTGACAGGTAATACCACTCCGGATCAGGGTGGACCTGGGAACAACAGCAATAAAGAGGTGGTTCCATGCTCCTCACCATCTCCTAATCAAAGGCCTTGCTGCCGGATGCAGTTTACCGTCATGCCCAGGACCCGAAAGGAAAAGTACAAAGAAAATGATAAGTGATGAACCGAGAAAATAAAAGGAGGGAATGGTAAATGGGGGGAAACAAAACAAATCGAGAGTAGGAGAGGAGGTGAAGGGCGAGTGAGAACACACCCAGAGCGGAGGGGACAAAGGAAGAGAGAAAACCTAGTGGAGGAGAAAACGAATAGGACAAAAGAAACACAGTGGATGGTCAGTTAAAAGGGACCTAAAGCCCAGATTTGAAGAAAAACCAAGTACAGACTCAGAGGAAAGAGATAAAAATAAATCTGTAGCGTCTATTGTCTCACTCAGTTATTTTCAATGGATTTGTTGTTAGTTGTTGTTAATTTCTTATGACGGTTGTCTTTTAAGATGTAATCGGGTGATGCATATTTAAGATAGTAGCGTTTATTCCGAGCCCCAATTCTATTTTAAACACCTTATACATAAATAGTAAAAATAATAAAATAAACTAAGGGTTTAGTCGACAGAGCCTAAATATAATATCATTATATTACTAATGGGGGCCGGTCATGTGTTCGTCGGTGTTTATTTTATGAAATACGAATGTGGCCATGCTCTCAAAAATGACGGTAAAATATTTGAGAGGATTATATATATATATATATATATATATATATATATATATATATATATATATATCATAGAGGTAGTACAAACTAATGGGTTGACAGTCCAGTTTGTAGTGATTTACTTTATTAAGAGTGCTCGATGCTTAGTAGAGCATGATATATGGTAATATTTTCATTATAAACTTATAATAAAAATATTACTATATATATAATCAGTTCAAATATTTTGAGAACATTTTATCCACATGAGGACACATGAACTGGTGAATAAAAGCGTTGTTTTGATCCAGTGACTTGGCCCAAAGAGTTGCGAGTTCAATACATGGCTACAGCAGCGGTGAAGAAAAACTTAGAGAGTTAACTATAGATAAATAAGACGTCCAGAAGTGCCATGACTCATGGAACGAGAAGAATCTACTCCATTGATCAAAATAAAGAGTTCAGTTCAAAATTCAAATCACCTGAAGAAGATTGGAGCATAGAACGATCAAGACGTCGTGAACATAGCGCTAAAAATGTCCGAAAATGTAAATAATGACAATACCTTGTCTCAGAAATATAAACAAATATTAAATATATATATTGATTTGTTTTTTTACGGTTTATGAACTCTCCTGTGGTTTATTTAAAATCGAAGCATAGTTTGGATTCTAACAATAATTAGTTCTGTTTTTTTTTTTCTTCTTTTTTGTCTAGTGACTATTAAACGCTAGTGAATCATGAAATAGTTACTATTGATTTGAATTAAGTTCATCTCAGAATTCCATCGCCTCTTAGAACGCGTTTGTATATCTATATCGATGAAATGAGTCATAGGTGCTAACAACTCTTGAAAGGTATTGAATGATAAGTCCAAATCAAACAAATGGGCTGATCCATAGTGGGAAATACAGCTGCGAGCTTGTTGGAGAGTGTAATACACGCCTGTGATTATGATCAACAGAAGTATTTAACGTGGCGAGAGAGAAGAGGAATTTACATGATGATCTAGTTACAGGTGCCTAGTCTAAAATTAAGCGGGTTCGAGAAAGATATCATGGTAAAAAAAGATATCATAAAAAAATATATAAACTAAATATATATGATATATTTAATAAATATATCATATATATGATATATATATATATATATGATATATATTATATATATATATATATGATATATCTATCTATCTATCTATCTATCTATCTATCTATCTATCTATATATATATATATATATATATATATATATATATGATATATATTATATATATATATATATGATTAAATATATCATATATATGATATATTTAATAAATAAATATCATATATATCCTAAAAAAGATATCATAAAAAAAGATATCATGGTACAAAATTAAGCGGGTTCGAGAAAGATATCATGTTAAAAAAATGAAAAAAAAAAAATGAATGTAATGAATATCACGAAGAAAAAAATAATTAAGAGTAAAAAGAAAAGATCGATAAAGATCGATAAAGATCGATAAATAACTGGTTCAAAAATCTAGAAAATACTCATCATGTTCTATCTTTACAAGAACCAGATTAGACTAAAAAATGGAATATTGCTGCCATATCTGGTTTGGAGCTACCCAATCAAAAAGTAGTGCTGATCTTACTGCTTATTTTTGAAGGCTATTCACGCATCATTGTATCCTGCAAACTATCGTTGGTCTCTCATGCAACTTGTACGCACAATGTTTCTTTCATTTGTTCCAGCCATCCGTTAACTACCACGATCATCCGGTATGCACTACTTAACAGCTTCACAATAAATATTAACAGACAAACAATGGGTGAAAGGAAGTTTTTTAATGTGTTGGGGGGTGTTAGAATCACTCACTTTTTGCCAAGACGAGAGAGAGAGAAAGAGAGAGAGAGAGAGAGAGAGAGAGACAGACAGACAGACAGACAGACAGACAGGGAGAAAAAAAGTTCCAGAGAGTGGAGAGTCTCTATCTAAAAACACAGTTGCTAAAAATAAATAAATAAATAAATAATAATAATAATAATAATGGAAGAAGTTACACAATTCTGGGAAAAGATATGGGCTTGCCCTAAAGAACATAGCAAGGAAGTACATTGGATTGCACAAGAGATAGAACGAATGAAAAATAAACCAGAACAGACATGGGCTGGAATTACAGAAGAGGATGTTAAATTTGCACTAAAAAAAGCACACAATTGGAAATTCCCAGGTACAGATAAAATTCCTAACTTTTGGCTATATTATTTAAATACAGCACATAAAAAACTAGCCAAAGAACTTCAAGAAATGGTTGACGATCCCACTAAAATTTCTGCATGGATGACCAAAGGGAATTACATTTCTTCTACCCAAGAATGGTGACACAAACAACCCGAAAAACTACAGACCAATTACATGTCTTCCGACAACATATAAACTATTAACATCTATTTTAACAAAACAGACATATTTATTCTTAGAAAGAAATGACATGATACCGCTTGAACAAAAAGGGTGCAAACGTGGCTGTTATGGATGTAAAGACCAATTGCTTATTAACAAAATGATCCTGGAAAACTGCTACAGTACAAAGAAAAATCTTAGTACTGCCTGGATAGATTATCGTAAGGCATTCGATAGTGTGCCACATTCCTGGATTTTAAAGACTTTAAATATCTACAAGATATCACCCGTCATCATCAATTTCATCAAACAGTGCATGTCTATATGGAAAACAACCCTTTACCTCAATCATATAAATGGAACCTATAAGTCTGATGAAATAAACATCAAAAGAGGTATATTTCAAGGTGATTCTTTATCTCCCTTACTATTCTGCATATCATTAATAGCACTAACCAGTCAACTTAATAAGACAGAATGTGGTTATAAAATAGGACAAAAGAAAATAAGCCATCTATTTTACATGGATGACTTAAAGTTATATGCTAAGAATGATAATGAGCTGGAAGGTCTTCTGCAAACTGTAAAATGCTTCAGTGAAGACATTGGATTGAAATTCAATTTGAATAAATGTGCTAAAGCTACAGTTTTACGTGGATCAATACAAGAAACATCCTCAATTAGCTTAGACCCTGCTGTAACAATAAAAGAATTGAAACCAGAAGAAGCTTATAAATACCTAGGTGTAAATGAGAGCGAAAACATTCACCATAAAAAAATGAAAGAAATAGTGCGTAAAGAGTACTATAGAAGGCTACGAATGATATTAAAAACTGAATTGAATTCTCAGAACAAAGTTATGGCCATTAATAGCCTTGCAATTCCAGTTGTCCAATATAGCTTCAACATCTTAAACTGGACTCTAAACGACATCAGGCGAATGGATTTTAAAACAAGAAAGCTTCTTTCTAAGCATAAGATGCATCATCCAAAGGCTGATGTTGACCGTCTATACATACCCCGTAAAGAAGGTGGAAGAGGTCTTATTCAGCTGGAATTGTCATACAAGACAACTATTGGCTTACTAACATACATAGAAACAACAAAGGATTGGATGATACAATTAGTAAGGCAACATGAAGAAAGAAAGAAAAAATATTCAATAATAAAAGAAGGCAGTAAATACAAACAAGATTTACAGTTAGTAGATTCTGTACAAAAGCAAAACAGAAGCCAAGAACCAACTATTGCGGCAAAAAATATGAAAATGAAAG
Source organism: Ascarosepion bandense (assembly GCA_037127315.1). Classification (NCBI taxonomy): domain Eukaryota; kingdom Metazoa; phylum Mollusca; class Cephalopoda; order Sepiida; family Sepiidae; genus Ascarosepion; species Ascarosepion bandense. The sequence goes on from JBBBDQ010030429.1 coordinate 326,916, forward strand.
CCAAAGATAAAGCTCTTGAACAGATGAAACAGCGCTGGCAAGACAAACCTCTGCATGGCCAATATCCAGAACGTGCCAATAAATCCAATGTTGACAAAGTTAATACTCATCGATGGTTACGTGCATCTGGATTAAAGTCTGAAACTGAAGGCTTTATTCTTGCAGCACAAGACCAAAGTCTTTTCACTAGAAACTTTCAGGCAAATATTATGCACAATAATATGGATCCAAAATGCAGGTTTTGTGATAAACACCATGAAACAATAGACCACCTAATCTCAGGCTGTTCTGTGCTTGCCCCAAATGAATATAAAAATCGCCACGATAGAGTTGGGCAATATTTACATTGGGCAATGTGCAAACATTATGGAAAAGCTGTAAACAAACACTGGTATGAACATCACCCAGCACCGGTTACAGAAATAGAAGATGTAACCATTCTATGGGATTACACCATCTACACAGACAGAAAAATTGAAGCAAACAGGCCAGACATTATTGTTAAAAACCAGAAGGAGAAAACTTGTCTATTAATTGATATGGCTTGTCCAGCGGATTGTAACATAGCAATCAAGGAATTTGAAAAACTGTCAAAATATAAAGACCTGGAAATTGAAATAGAAAAAATGTGGAAATTGAAAACAAGAGTTGTGCCAGTGATAATAGGTGAACTTGGAATTATAAAAAATGGAACAAAACAAAACATTGAAAGAATCCCTGGAAACCCCAGCTTAAGAGATATACAAAAAATTCTCTTATTAAGTACAGCCCACACACTAAGGAAAACTTTATCTATATAATGATAGGGATGATAGGGAAGATAGAAAAACATGAAATGGAGCCATAACAACACGCCACGACCTGCCTTAGGTCTCCCCGCAGACTTGGTTGGTAGTGAGACCAAAGCAGAAATCGAAATATGATGAAAAATGACATAATAATAATAATAAACGCCTACGAGCCGCAAGTCATATTTTGTGTTATACTTGATACTACACATTTGAAATCTTTCATTGACGTGAACTGCTTATCCACTTACCCTTCAACCAAGAGACATTTTATTTTTTTACCTTCTTAAAATAATGAGATGTTTTCCCAAAGCACTACAATCTTGACCGCTTCGATTCTAGAGATAGCCGTTGTCTTTCCTGCATACTACCATGAACTTAACTTCTTGTCCGTTCTTACACTCAAAGTACTCTCTACTTTGAATGACTTTTGGGCCTTGTATTTGGTAAACATCAGTCAGTCAGTTAAGTGCTATATGTGATACACGCTTGACCAGGCAGAAGATTATCCCGTAGTAGGTTGCCATTACTTTCTGGAAGGAAGAGAGAGAGACGGATTAATACCTTTTCCAAGGGAATTTGCGCTTAAGTGATTGCAAGGAATTTAACCGGAATTCGAACTTGGCTCCCCGATTTCTCGTTCCGAGCCGATATCCACTGCACCACAACGAACATCAGTAAATCAAAAAAAGTTTATACTTTGTTTCTTGTTTAGGATTGGGTTTCCGGTTTCTTTTAAAGTTTACTCCAACTTTAAACTTCTAACATCTCCACCTGAACTCTGAAGTTTTATTGACTAAATATTTTTTCCTTAAGAGGAGTAGATAGGTTCGCATATCGCCCGGCTCACACTTCTTACGTTTGAACAGGAATAGAGGTTTTTCCTTTGTTCTCTGTTTAGGATGAAATCCTTCAAAAGTCTTTTCACTCTCTTTCAATCACAATACCCCCTTGTGTCTTAGTGGCATTATCGCCTTGCTTGTGTTGAATCAAATGAACAATAATGAGAGGATGTTTTCTCAATCACTACAACCTCGAACTTTTCAAGTCTAGGGTTAACCGTTTTCTTTTCTGAATAGCCCCATAATCTTCATTTGTTGCTCTTTATTACGCTCATACAACACGACACATTAACCCTCTACCATAAACGGCTCTTGAGCCTTGTATTTGGTGATGTTTACTACCATACTCGGTCTTTTGCTTTCCCCTCTTCCAATTGCGCACCCCACTGAAATTTACATGCCTACCCGACTGATTTTTTCAACTTGCCTTTCTAAATTTATTCACAGGCCGTAACAATAAAAACTTCATAATAGTAAACATAAGCCCTGAAAGATTATAAGGTTGACTACCCCACAATAAATACGTATTTTGTTGTTCTCAAATATCTATTTTATTTTGTATCTCACATTGTCGGAATTTATTTTCAATTTCCCTTAAAATATATATATATATATATATATATATATATATATATATATGTGTGTGTGTGTGTGTGTGTGTTTGTGTGTGTGTGTGTGTGTGTGTGTGAATTTATGAAATTGGCATTAGCCGACATTTTTCATTTTTATTTGTTTAACATTATATCATTTTTAATGGATACTCCCATCGGTGTTGTGAGTATGCATGATCGATTTCTCAAATCATTAAGGCCAGTGGAAATTATAATTTACTGTTCAACTATATATATACAGTGGAACCTGCCGTATGGTAACGACCGTTTTTCTATGCACGGACGATTTGCTAATGTTAATTGACCCTTAGTGAGTGAACACCTCCAGAACGCGACTAGCGACTAACATCAACGAGTGAAAATCACTGATCAAGCGACTGCTTAAAAAAATCCCTTTTGGTCGTAGACTGCAAACTTCTAAATTAGGAGAAACTAATTGAATAATCTATTTCCTTTTGATTTGATTTAAGCCAGGAACACTTCCTCATTGTTTTGTTATTGTAGTGTTGTATCAACCTGTTATTTCTTGTTGAAAAGTACATTGCCTGAGTTCACCTCATGGTCAAACACCGGCTGTTTTGTACATGTATTGCATTTGACATGTTCAAGGGATTTATCGCAGTCTCTGTTCTGACTTGGACAAATTTAGAGATTGGGAAATTCACAATTATGTCCCTTTCTCAAATGTCTATCTCTTTCGTTCCTTTATTTTTTGTGTATCTATCTATTCTATTTCTATCTGGGAATTTCTATCTCTATCTCTCTTTTTCTCTACGCCCACCCACGATCGCTGTCAGTTTTTTGTATGTTTTTCCCCGTGTATTATCACAGATTCTCTTTTGCTATAACTCACTTCTAAGAAAAAAACTGAAACGTATACATTTTTTAAGTCCACTTAATAAATATATTTTTAAATAGATATTTTCGTCTCTTGTTGACCGTTGTAATAGGTTTTTTAAAATTTTGAAATGAATTATGCTAAAAAATGTCTTTAAAGTTAGGCCATTTTCTTATGTTCTCATTTATTTATTACCAGATTACACGTTAAAATGTTAATATGTACATTCTGATGAGCGAAATATATGTTCCTGGCATAAATAGGTCATGAGTATTAGCCTTTAGTGAGCGAGCGAACACCGGCCGTGTGCGACCAGGTTTTGATGGCAGTAGGGTTAGTCGCATATGACAGGGTCCCCTGTATATATATATCAAAAACAGTATTGGGGAAAATATATAACAAAGTGAAAAATTTTTGCTTGTAACGTGTTTCGTCCTTCTTCTGATGAACTCCTGAAGGACAAAACGCGTCACAAATAAACTTTTTACACTTTTTCATACAATTTCACTATATATATATATATATATATATATATATATATATATATATATATATATACGTATCACACACACACACACACACACACACACACACACACACACACACATATATATATATATATATATATATATTCAAATGAATATAGAACGAAGAAAACAATTGCAAAACATTAATTTAAAACAGTGCTTAATATAAAAATAGAGCAATGAATATTTATTATTAATTATTACTTTAGAACATGTACAAATGGCATACTCGTACAAATACATTTTGTTTGTACATGTTCTAAAGTAATAAGTTTTATATTACGCTCTCACCCTGATTGAGCACTCTGGAAGAATGGTAGACTTTTTCAGTAATGACTTAGAGCACTCTGGCTACTGGCGTATGATACATCATACGCTAAAAGTCCGCCTCCTTCTACCGAGCGCCCATAGCTCAGGGGTAGAATCGCCGACTGACACCAGTTCGGTCGGGTTTCAATCCTGGGTTAAAAGTAAAAGTAACCGTACTGATGAACTGTGATACAGCGAAACAGATCTGTCTGCGGATGACTAATATATATATATATATATATATATATATATATATATATATATATATATATATATGCATTATGATAAAATATATTTTGAAGGTCTGGTATATTTATGGGTTAAAGTGCTCAATATCAGGGATAGAGCGTATGTAAATATAAAAGTGGACATTAAATTAAATAATTTAGTTATTTAGTTATTAATCTTGATAAATAAATAATAAAATAAAACAAGTAAAAGGAATGAATTGATATCAATAAATAAGTAAATAAATTAAGTAAATAATAAACAAATTAACAAACCACGAACGCACGTATAGACACAAATGTAATAGTAATAACTAATAACAAAAAGTAATATAATCAATAATAAATAATGAGTAAAAAAAATAAAAATACAACACTAAAAAATAACCACTAACTTTATTCAGATCCACAGTTATTTCCACACAGTAGCGCCTAGAATAATTGTAAACATGACTGTTACTACCCAGCCAAATAACCGTTGGAATAATATAATAGACCTACTCATAATGCACCACTGGTTAGCAGATATAAATAGTCGATCCAAAACATGACATACATTGCCTGACGATTGTGTTTAAACATGAAACAGGTTGTCGCCACTAGGTTTTAAGCTCAATGCCCACTTACATATATATATATATATATATATATATATATATATATATATATATATATATATATTGATAATAATACCTACTTAGACTCTGTAAGAATGCACTCCGTAAATTTATGCCAATATAAACTCTCGAAAAAACCATTAACAAACAAAACCTAAATCCATTACAATCCGGCGTACTAAGTTGTCGGATAAATGGGGAGAAAAAAAAAGAAACCAGCGGAACAAGAACAAAACATTCAATATTCCGCAGTAAAGAAAAAAAACCCAAACGGAACCAAACACAAGAAAAAGTGCTCGATACGAAAGTACTAAAATACAATAGTAGAGCAAAAACAGGGCCTTTTCCCTGACGATCCGTAGTGTGAAACCGCGGTAGGTTTTGGCTCACTTTACATTTTTCGTGTGTATATATATATATATATATATATATATATATATATATATATACTAGCAGTATAGCCCGGCGTTGCTCGGGTGTAATGAAAGCTTTAAAACTAATCCATGGTCCTGGACCTCATTCTAAAGAATATTTGTGTGAAGTTTGGTGAGAATCGGATAAAAATTGTGGATTTGTATAAATAGACATACTGACAGATAAATAGACACACACACAAACATCTTGCCTTTTATATATATACATATCGATTTTCAGAAACTATTGTAAGAACTGCAACCTTGAAACTTCTGAATATCGTTTCTTATGTTTTTGTCTGTGAGTGTATCAAATTTGATTAAAATTGGATCACTTCTTCTATAACCCGATTTTTTTTCGATTATCGATTTTCGATATTTATCGGGGGCACCTCAACACAAAACCTAGCTAAGAACACTCGCAGACGCTTATAGTACAACTGTGTAAATTTTCAAGAAAATCGGTTCAGCTGTTTCTGAGTCTATAGGTAATGGACACACACACACACAGACACACAGAGACAAACTTCAATTCATAAATATGTTTATATATATATATATATATATATATATATATATATATATATATATCTGTGTGGCTGTGTTTTCGCTCCGCCCAACTTTCCATAATCTAATCAAATAACTGCACATCAAATTTATTTTTCTTGATTGACAGAAATCTTTTTCACGCCCAATTCGTAGATATGTTCCTACACAGACATACACATATTTCTATGCATTAGTGTAATACGGGGAACTTTTCAGCATTCCCTATGTGTTGGGGTGGGTGAGATTTGCTCTAAATATAATGCCTCTTGTCAGTCCACCAAATGTTCATTCTTGACAAAAATCTATAACTGCGCCAAATAATGGTCACGATTGGTCATTGTCTTCATAAAGCCCTCCTCATCATCCTCATCAACATCAGTCTTATGACCGGGTGCGGTATTAGGGTCGTTTCACAACTCAGTACCTGACCAGTTCCCTGGGTTTGAAAACTGGCGGAGGATTTCATTCATGCATAACGTGTCTTGGGCAAATAGATCTGATTAATCTGATCCCTCTCCAGGCAAAACTTTTGTCTATGTTTTCTAACGTAAAAACTTGTCTTGGATATGGATGCATAATTGTTGAATCCATCGGTGGGGAGACCGTCCGCTTGGACGTTGATTTCAGTCTAAGAAGCTCTCCGCCTATCGATCCAGAGTCGTCGCTGTACTAGCCCCATCCATAGCTATAGAATCCGATCTGTCCGATTATATTAGATGGCCGTTTTCCCTACCTGAAGATTCATCCGTCCTTTGACAGATTTTATTTTATATCCCGCAAGGTGTCTAGTCATCTAAAAAGGCCGGGCGGAGAAACCAGTTTAGTCGCCAATGATCCGATCATAGAGCCAGTAATAATGGCTTAGATCATCGGCAACTGAAAAAATATGAAGAAAAAAAAAGACGAAAATAATATTTGGAAAGTGTTGCGATAAAACAAAATTGTTTTTCCTACGAGGGTGTGATTAAATCTCGAGAAATTTTCAGCATCTCCCTTCTGTAGATGCTTCTTATTATTTTTTTCCTTCTAATTTGAATTGCATAGAAATTGCGCCGTTTTGTTATTAAAAAAAAAATTCTCATCAATATAAATCGTTGAACAATGTCTGCATAAAGTATCGCTTTTCACCAACGCCCTCTCACTGGGGACGACACAGATGGTTATTGTGTGTAGGTTCATTAACAATAAAATTAAATTATATATATATAAGCAAAAATTTATCGTCAAAATCTTTGTTATTATTAAGAGGAAAGACCAAATGATATTTTGATCGTTAAATTATATTTTTTATCCTTTTGAGAATGTTCGAAATTTTGGTTGAAATCTTATTTTTCTTTGCTGGTCCTCTCCCTCCGACCAAAGATTATTATAGGAAATTTTAGTATATATATATATATATATATATATATATATATATATATATATATATATATATTGTGGTGGAAAACACATCAATTTGGAAATTTTTGCAAAAATCAGCCATTGGATTTTAATGAAATTTTCTTTGTAAAAACATTTTTTCTCACATCTCTTGCTTATTTTATTTTGTTTTTATTTTGTTTATTTTATTCTATATTTTATATTTTTATTTTATTTTATTTTATTTCTATTTTATTTTTTATTTTATTTTATGAAATTTGATTTCTGTTTTATTTTCATTTCATTTTTTATGAAATTTTATTTTATTTTCATTTTATTTTATTCTTGATTTATTTTATTTTATTAAATTTTTATTTTATGATATTTCGTGAAATTCATTTTTGTACGCAGAACTCGTTGGAGAATTTAAAATATTATTTTTTTTAAAACTAGATCCACATTCGTTAAATATGTCAGACAAGGAAAATGTAATTAATTATTTATTTATTTTTTTCCAGCGTTCTTACATTTTTGCGGTTGGCGGGAGAAAGGGAGTATTGAAATTGTCCATTGTTCCAAAAGCTTTCGGCAACTTCTTTAGCCATTTAAAAGGAGGTTTTGTTTTAGGCGTTGTTAATTTCTCTCCATAATTTAACTGTTTAAAATCTCTTTTTTGTTGTTTTGAATACTAGGAGGACCTTTTATTCTGAGCCTTTGCATCACTAGAATTCAAATGAGCGTTCATGTTTTAAAAACATTATTAAAAAATTCTTGTAAAATGAATTATTCATCAAATGTGTTATTACATCAATAATGAGCTTAGTATATGATATTCAAAAACAATTAAAATCTTTTCTAATTAATATATATATATATATATATATATATATTCTCTGTTTTCTTTTAAGAAAAACTTTAAACACCGGTCATATTTCCGTAATAAATTTATTTCAGTCAATAATTGTTGTTGCCAACAATCACCGACTTCATCAGACGGAAGGCCCTATTCGACTTGTTTCATGTCGTATTACTACGGAATGAAAGTTCAGTCAAGGCCAGGCGGAGGGGGAGGCAACATAGGATAGCCCACTATAATAAGTATTTCCGTTTTCGTTTGCCGGGATATAGTGGGAGGAGAAGTTTAATACAAACAAAATTAACACGTGACTAATGTCACCAGCAAATTTATACATCAAATCATAATTCAAATTCCTACGCCAAAATTTTTTTTTATTTTTTTTTATTTTTATTTTCTTAGATCTGTGATAAGTTAAGCCTAAAATTACGTTTAATTAGATTAAGTTAAGGCTATTATTTCTTTTCTTTACTCAATTGTTGATAAGATATTCCATCTCAATCTTTTTATAAATTCTATTATTTTTTCTGTGAGAGCTAGGGTGAACGTGTGTAAGGGGGGGGTACGGAATATTCTTCAGTGAGTACTCCAGTGTTGTCCTATTCATCTCCCAGTAACAAAAAAAAAAAATCCAGTAGAACATTAATAAATAATCTAACAGGATCCTAGTAATATCAGTTAAATATTAAAACTGACCCAACAGAGAGCTCGATGTAATATAATCATTTATTTCATCTGTAAATTCAGATTATATTTAGGGAGATAGCTATTTCAACATGTCTGTTTGGAGACATGAATTGTCAACACCAGTTCTTTTAAACCGTACCAAAAAAATGAAACCCCTATCTACATCAACATTAATTCTAACCACTCTAATGTTATTATAAAATAAATACCGAGGACTGTTAGTACTAGAATTGGCCGATTTTCTCTTAACCTTAGGATCTTTAGCGATAACAAAAAACTATATGAAAAATCCATCCAGAGTAGCGGGTATAAAGTTAAATTAACTTATTTAGTACGCACTAGTAAATCTGAATAACAGAAGGTTAAAAGTAAACATAGAAAAAGGAAGATTATATAGTTCACCCCAACTTCCGTATACTATCAACCTTTAGCATTGGAAAGTTTTTGTCTTAAATTAATAAGTATGCATTTTCACAATGATAACCCTTAAGTAAAATATTTAATAAAAAAAGATGAAGATTAGCTATTCCTATACTAGTAATATGTTCAATATTATCAGTTCCCAGAATAACCAAGATTTAAGGGATCTCTGTGAAACAAATACTAAACCCGGGATTATACCCCCTGCAATTGCAGATCTGTAGTGTTTTTTTTAAAACGACAGTAGTTTTTAGCAACACAGTTTTGCGGTTATTTTTTGTTACCATAACTCACACCCTTGAAGATGATCTCAGAAGGAGATTGAAAGTACTTGGGAACATTGTGAAATAAATGTTAATAACATCTGTCTTCGCTACAGCTCATTTCTGACATTTTTCAATTATAATATGCGAAAGATTATTCGTGAGTATGAACGGATTTTATTAAAAATAAGCAGACACAATGTTTGCAGTTTATTTATGCATACAATTTAGATACTTCTAAACGAGCTTGACGTCATACATAGCGTTCATATGAAATTCTCGGTATCGTATAGTGGTTAGTAAGTTTGACTAGCTAGAATAATTACAATTGAGTAGTGAGTTCTATCCTCAGTGGGTCTTGTGTCACATCTTAGAAAATCACCATATAAAATTCTCGATCAGACTAGAAAATGGATTACTTCAACCAACATTTTTATTCACTGAACCATGTGATAAAAGTGTTGATTGAACAATATAACCCCGTGGACTAAATAAAGAGTTTGGTTCAAAATTCCATGCATTAATAACCATGTATTAAGATCTTATCTGAAATAATAATAATAATAATAATAATAATAATAATAATAATAATAATAATAATAATAAACAATGGTATGAACATCACCCAGCAACGGTTACAGAAATAGAAGATGTAACCATTCTATGGGATTACACCATCTACTCAGACAGAAAAATTGAAGCAAACAGGCCAGACATTATTGTTAAAAACCAGAAGGAGAAAACTTGTCTATTAATTGATATGACCTGTCCAGCGAATTGTAACATAGCAATCAAGGAATTTGAAAAACTGTCAAAATATAAAGACCTGGAAATTGAAATAGAAAAAATGTGGAAATTGAAAACAAGAGTTGTGCCAGTGATAATAGGTGCACTTGGAATGATAAAAAATGGAACAAAACAACACATTGAAAGAATCCCTGGAAACCCCAGCTTAAGAGATATACAAAAAATTGTCTTATTAAGTACAGCCCACACACTAAGGAAAACTTTATCTATGTAATGCTAGGGATGATAGGGAAGATAGAAAAACATGAAATGGAGTCATAACAACACGCCACGACCTGCCTTAGGTCTCACCGCAGACTTGGTTGGTAGTGAGACCAAAGCAGAAATCGAAATATGATGAAAAAATGACATAATAATAATAATAATGGCCAGAAATACACTCAATTCAGTTAACCGAGTGCGACTCGGCAGACCCACGAAGTCGTAGGTAGATGCTATCCCGCGACAGGTTCAAAAGCTAAACTCTAATCAATCCATTTCAAGAATCTTTTCGTCTCCCTTCGTACGTTAAATTTAGAAAGTACACAATAATGTCAAACCTTTAAAGCGATGATATTTTTATGAATAGACCAATAGTTCAAGACGAGAGTGATAGTTCCAAATATATCCAGCGGGATGTTTGTGTCTTATGAAAAAAAAAAAAGAAAGAAAGAAAGAAAAAAGAAAAAATACGACGTGAAATTTCATTGAAAAGAAATCGTCTGAATTACATGGCTGATTAAGAAACATGGAAAAAGAAAATCCTTATCTTTCAAAGAAACGGATATAAAAAACAAAAAACAAAAAAAGAAAACTAAACGGAAAAAAATTCTGTAAGAAGATTCAAGAGACGTCTGCTTTATCATTGCTATCATTTACTTCCCAAAAGCAGACCAACCATTTCTTGTCACGTTCAGATAAGCTCCACAGACGAATTTATTCTTGAACTATTGGATATATAGCCAGTTTGTTTTGATTAGTTACTAAATTTAACATAATTTTGCACTACTAAAGCACACAGTGAGAATCGAACTCACTCTTAGCGAATTTAAATGTGTACTGTGGGGTTTCATACATTGACACCCACACACACACACACACACGCACGCATGGTCACTCGGCGTTCCACGTGATGACTGGTTCTCGCCAAAAACGATGCTAATAAAAGCGAAGAACATCACGTGGTACCCCAGTTAGGATTCGTCCCGGGACAAGAGCAAACATGTCTCCCTAACTCACACAAACACACGCGCACTAATTGCGGGTAGCAATTAGTGGCGCAAATATTTTTTATTTTTCTTCTCACCGACATTAACACTATGCACATTAACTTTCATTCAAACAGGACTTTACATAAAATAACTTTCTACACATAAATTTACAATTTTTCCAACCTTCGTCAGTAGAAATCCACAGACTGCCTAAGATTGCTACATTCGCATGTAAGTCTCTCTCTCTCTCTACTCAACGCACACACAGACACAGAACTTTGTCTTCTGTCTGACTTTCTTCATCAAGGATTTGAACTTTGAACTCTTTACGATAATCTTAACAATTGTTACAAACCTTTCTTTCAGCTAGAGAAAAAACTTCATACATCTTATTTTGTTTCTACGAACAGACGAAGGGGAATGACTCTTTCCTTTTCACTTTCTTATGCATGCTCTCTCAATCCCATGTAACCTTTGTCAATACATTGTTTTTCTGGTTACTTTCGCCTTTGTGTTCTTTCTTAAATCCTGCTTTAAATCATGACCCCATGTTACGTCGAGTCGACTCGTAAACATAAATTAGTAAGTGGACCCCTCGTCCACTACAGTACTGAAGTTTAGCACCAACAGCAAATTTGTTATGGATTCAGGCCGACTTGTTATGGATTGTAGAATTACCTATCGGCTGCTGTGGAGACATTATAACAAGCTTGTCTTAAAAGGTAAATTGCCAATCACCTAACGCTTGATCATTGTAGTCTTCTGACAGCCAAATTTAATAATGGCAGAACTAGTTTCGCAAACTATTGTCATTACCGTGAGCTCCATTATCATGGTGGACTTGAGCTGGAATAGAATAAGTTTAATAAATGGTTATTGTTTTATTTTTAAATGATTCTACCGTTCACCCATGCTTAGAATATTACTGCCACATATGGTCCGATGCTTCTGCTATTTATTGAGAGATTCTTGATAAAATCCAAAGAAGAATCTGCAGTGCCATTGGTCCTGACCTGACATCCCGGCTTTAGTCAGTTTCCCACCGCCGTAATGTAGCTCCCCTGTGCCTTCTCTATAAATACTTTTATGGTAATTGTTTTGGTGAACTTTCCTCTATGTTACGTAGACTATGAATTTAAGCGCAGTACTAGATTAGCAGCAAGGTCTCATCGTATTACAAATAAATTGGCTCGATATAACCGTAAGTTCTATCCTAACAGTTTCTTCTATCGCACTTCTCGCTGTGGAACTCTTTTCCAAGTTCTTGCTTTCGAGCCAACCTTTACCTTCAAAACTTTGAATGCGATATCACTCGTTATTTACTATTATCTTGATTCAGCTTCTTTTATTGTTCTCGCTTCTTAATGATGTTTTTCTTTTTCTTATTGTAACCCCTTGTGTCTTAGTGGCTTTATTGCCTTGGTTGGGAGTGAGATGATTTAAAAATGTGTATTCTTGATTTCTTAATGCGTTATTATATTCTTCAAGTTGGTCGGATATTGGGGCTGAGTTAAATGAGCGACAATATTCACTACGAACCTCTTCCTTTTGAGGGTCGTAAAGAACAAAATCAATTTCTCACAAACCTCATATCTTTGATATGTTGATACGTCTTAGGAGAGACAAATAAAATAAAATAAATAGAAATTTTAAAAAATATTAAAGCTCGTGACAGTTTTAGAGAATGATGTAATACAGATCTGAAAATACGCAAAACTTAATTCCGTTCATTTCATTGTGGTGCAGTAGATATCGGCTCGGAACAAGAAGCCAATTTCGAATTCCAGTTGAATTCCTTGCATTCACTTACGCAGAAATACCCTTGGGAAAGATATTAATCCGTCTCTTTTCTGCAGTTATGGGTCAAATAACAGGACAAATCGGGTTTTATAGCCTTGGCTGGCAACCAGTCTACCACAGAAAGTTATAGCAACCCACTGCGGGATAATCTTTTGCCTAGTTAGCCATGTCTCTTTCGAGAAATGATCACCCAAGCGTGTATCACATATAGCACATAACTGACTGAATGAATTAGACAAGCCTGAAAAATGAGGCGAGACTAGCGTGACATTACACGGCGTGGTGAGTAGAACCAGCGAACTGAGTTCAAGCTGCGTCCTTGTCGGTTGGATTCACTTTCGAAAAAAAAAACAAAAAAAAAACAAAAAACGTTTAAATCTATTCTCACTGGCCTAGCTATAGGTTAAATATAGAAGGGTAGACTGCTCTCTATCCTTCGGTGGCGACCAATCTCGGAGAATGGAAATTCTGAATTGAAAAAAAGCAACGGGAAACCATTTTATTATTTTTGCCAAGAAGTAATGGCAATTCAAAGGAATCTACAGGGACATGATCGCCTACACCCTAAAGATATATTGTATTAAAAGTGTGTTTTTCAATGGAACATTTTAAAATTCAAGTGTATTTTTTACAGTAATGTTTGTTTCGTACAAGACCCAGGGTTCACTCGAGATAGAGGGTTATGTTAAGGGGTAGTTTATATGGATAGGAGGGGAAGATTAACTCTCGACTTGAACAATTTAAGATTGTAGTGATCGAGTCTCTTTAGGAGTGTTCCACAGGTCAGTGGTTAGCGAGAAGAAGCTGTTTGAGTGAAACTGACTTCTCGCCGATGGAATACAGAGGGAATGTGCGTGGTTTGCTGCTATGTAAATGACATGGCAGGTCCTAGTCGTGAAGGTATGTAGTTCGTCCGAGCACTTTTCATGGTAGTAGTGATAGAGCAGTGAGAGACTTGTGCGATACCCCTCACGAAAAAACCTGTATAAATTCCTTTGCACATATTTCATGGAAACGCGTAATGCCATTGCATAAAAAATCTACATAACTGTCATAGGACAATTTACTAATTGCAGCTTGACGACAATTTACTTGTCGCTTTATTTTTAATAGAAAAAAATTTATGCAGTTATCTTCAAAATAGGCTCCAACCAGCTTTCTTAATTTCTCTTAAGCTCACAATATGATTGGCTAATTCTCTTCACAAAAATGTTTCTACACGAAACGCAATTTCCCCGTTTTTTGATCCAACTTGTAAAAGTATTAAATCCCTAGATTTCGTCTCCTCCTGAATCCTCGTCACTCTAAGCTTCGCCAAGTAAAACGCGACAAATCACTTGTGAATCTAATTTCTACTATCGTCTTCTTATCAGCTATTGACCGTAGAGAATGTGTTAATCACAGCAATAAGAAAACAAGAAGACACTCACTCACTGAGACTGTCAAGCTGAAATCAATAACTTCTCGATCATAGAGAATATTCTTCGGCAAACTTTTGCTCACATAAAATATCCTTCCACGAACTTTTCATCAACCAGAATATTCACTCAACTATTCAATTAAACTACATCTTGAACATTCAACAAGAAAATATCTTTTTAAAACAATTTTCTTTTCAACAGAAACCTTAAAAAATACAGTCTAAGCAAGACAACTCTTTATTTATACATTGTACATTTTTACATTGACTCACGTTTGTGAACTTTGTAATTCAATAATTTTAATCTCCTCTAACATTGCTTATTTTTGACATAATCTCTTTCACCTCCTATGTATATATTCGTTGAATAAACTTATATGTTTTGTTATTATGACACTGTTGTTTCCTTCCTCGATTGTTTTCAAAATTTATTATAAAAAAATCTGTGTTGAAATATCCGTTTAGCGTAATTCTGCCATAGACTCGCTACATCATGTGTGTGTGTGTGTGTGTGAGAGAGAGAGAGAGAGAGAGAGAGAGAGAGAGAGAGAGAGAGAGAGAGAGAGAGAAAGAGAGAAGTTGGGGGTGGAAAATACCGAATTGCTTCTGTACGTTTGTCTCTCAAGCTGTTGTTAGTGATACAGATCATGATTATTAAGAAAGAGAGGGAGCGAAAGAGTGAGAGAGAAAGAGTTGGAGGGAAAGAGATAGGGAGAGACAGTGATTGAGAGAGAGAGAGAGAGAGAGAGAGAGAGAGAAAGTGGTGTGATAAGCATTTTTCTATTATGCAAAACCCCATTAAAACGTACTCTACTTTAACTTTTTGGATAGAAAAATCACACACACACACACACACACACACACACACACACACACACACTGAGTGAGAGAGAGATCTAAACGCATAAACGTTGAGAGCGAATTTTGTAAGCGGCGCTTAGATGTGCTACACGGACGAAAGCATGGGAATCGTTGTGAGGATTGAACTCATTACTCTGTTTTAATAGGTTCTAGCGATACTAGCTTGTTAACCATTACAGCACGTCGAGGTATCCATTAAATATTAAGAGAGACAAATCAAAAGAAGTAAGCGGCACTTAGATGTGGCACAAGGCCGAAAGTATTGGCTACCCAGTGAGCATGTAAGGTTCTAGACAAGCTTCCACATCAGGTACCCAATGAACGTTGAGAGAGAAAAATCAAACGAAATGACTGCTACAAAAACGTTGGTCTGTTCACATAAAGGAAGAAAACCAATAAAAGAGAACAGCAAATGTAGGAAGGTGAAAAAAAAAGAGAAGAGAGAATAGATAATCTTAAAATGAGAGGGGGGGGAGAGAGGAAGTGAGAGAAGTGAAAATAATTACAAACAGTAACATGAAATCTAACTGTAAAAATATCTAAACACAAACACAGACTCACACAGAAAAAAAACCAAAAAAAACAACCAAATTAAAAAATAAAAAATATAAACGCGAATGATGTCGATAAAAACTTGTGAAAGTTAAGAATCTTTCCAAGTCGAAAACTATTCTTGTGTTTCTCCAACTGGAAATGACTAGTCGCTGCTGTTTTGCTGAAACTAAAGATAAGGCAGTTGTCTCCCTTGCATGAATAAGTTTTCGCGACGGCAACGCCTCAATCACAATCAGATCGGGAGTTCGTGGGTAGTTTTTTGTCTTTGCTGCTGCTTCTCCTGCCTTCCATTTTCTATCCTATTGAACGTGTCTTCATTGCTTGCCAGAACGCAGAATTTTTCTTATGAAAATTATTTATCAGTGGTGCTTTAATGACATTATCAGATTCCTTCTAATACAAACACTCTCGTTACCTTCATAAAAATCGACAGGGATTGTGATTTTTTTTTCTCTTACCGATGATTTTACATTTTTTTTTTTAATGTGCGCATCAATCGAAGTTAAAAATCCTAACTAATCAGTTTTGATTTTATCAGAGACCAGAGATTTTGTAACCTCTAAGACGCACGAAAATATAATCTCGCACGCGCTGGCATGCAAGCAGCCCACCACACAGCCGCGCATACACGCAAAGGCATTTAGGTATCGCCCAACTGTGTAACAAGTGTTTGTGCCTGTCACCTCGAGGTAGTCTTAGAATTTGCCTCCTCCTATAAAGAACATTCCAAAATTGGACAAGGTCTACAAAAGATTAGAATTAAGGCCATTTATTTTATTCTGATTACAGAAAATACAAACTGTAGCATCAACAAACACACAAACAATATAAGATGGAAAAACACATTTAAAAATAATTATAAAAAAAAGAAACAACTTAGCAAATAATTTTTAACATTGTTGTAGTGCAGTGGATATCGGGGAGCCGAGTTCGAATTCCAGTTGAATTCCTTGCATTCACTTTCGCGCAAATACCCTTGGGAAAGATATTAATCCGTCTCTTCCTTCCAGTTATGGGTTAAATAACAGGACAGATTGGGTTCTATAGACTTGGCTGGCAACCAGTCTATTACAGAAAGTAACGGCAACCTACTGCGGGGTAATCTTCTACCCAGTCAGTCATGTCTCTTTGAAGACATGATCGCCCAAGCGTGTATCACGTATGACACTTAACTGAATATAAGATGGACAAAATTCCCCTACCCCTATCCCTAACTCATAGTGTAACCCTTAAGGTTAATAGCCAGCGTATTAACTATGAAGCGAATTTCGGTTGAAATGACACAAATTGAATGAGAGGAAAAATGGCACAAATAATTACGGATTCTAATTATTATACTAATTCAGCTAAATACCGCCCCAAAAACCTTATCGCTCGAATCACCCTTTTCATATCCTATATACCTGCCAGGGTACTTTTCATATCCTATATACCTGCTAGGGTACTTCAGACGAAAAAGTGATATGCGATGGACAAAAGATAAGAAAGAATACCCAAATCATGTAAAAAATTGATTTTATTCTCATTTTTGTCTTATTACTACAAAGAAATACTGGAGAAAATTGTGACATAATCTTTTTTTAATTCCACTTCATAGAATCCAAGATATTTCTGTATGAGAAAATTTTTACACTCCAAAAACAAAATATTAAAAACCACGGAAAAATCAGTTATTTTATCCGTCTTCTATAAAATGTTCCAGATTTATTCATTTATATATAAATTTATTTATAACATGTGCATTTTTTAAATAACATTTGTGAAGACAAACTTGAAAACTTTTAAGATTTTATAAAACAAACAAATAAGACAGCGTCAAATGATGTCTATCACTGCTCTATATGGAAAAGTTATTTCCATTTAAGACAAACTGTTGAGGGGCCTCGGTAAGGATGTCGACACCACAAACCTTTGTTGTATGTGTGAAAAAGCAAAGACTATGAGGAGACCAAGGCTAAAATGCAATATTTATCAACGTCAATTTTTATTACTATAAAAGTGACGAACAAACAGTCGGAAATCGGGAATTGGTAGGACCAGCACAGGCTGGAACGCCGTTGGTAAAAACACCATCAGCAGTCGGCAGGAACGTCGTTGGCGTCTGGCAAAAACGACACAGGCCGAAGCGTCGTCAGCGGTCAGCAGGAACGTTGTTGGCGTCGGGCAGGAGCGGCACAGGTCGGGACGTCGTCTGCGGTTACCAGGAATGTCTCCGAGCTGGAACGTCGTCAGCGATTGGCAGGAACATCCCTGGGCTGGAACGAGACCTGCGGAAATCGAGTCTCGGCTGCAAGGAGGATGGGTTCGGCTGTGATCTAGCACCTTTTGGCAGAGCTAGCACGTGTACGTTTCGGCCGTGGGTTGGCGCGTGTTTCACTTTGCATGATTCAACCGCGGTTAAACAGGATCACTAGTTTGCGAGCCACGGCAATTGAACTTTAACAGTCGTCGTATCTTTTTCCCGGATCAATCGCGGGATCTCAGGCGGACTAGGCCATTTCACTTCTGACGTAGCCTTTATTAAAAATCTTTCATTTTTTTGCTATTTTCCCCAAACCTTTTTCTGCCATCCATTTACTCAAGCTCACCAAGTATGTTACGTGCGGCTTCCCTCTCTTCCTCTTTCTCTCACTCTATCCTGTGAGCGATAGATTTCCAAGCCCTCTTTCCTCATTCTTCTTCTTCTATGTGCCCTGTCGCTTCAGGACGTAGGCGATCATGGTTCTCCACGTCTCCCTATCCCTTGTGGCTCTTAGTATGTTTGCTCCTTTCACACCTCGCAACCCCCGCCCCGTCATCCACCTGATCAGGCCCTGCAAATATGTTATCCGCTGCCTTCCTCTCTTTTTCCTTTTATCTGGCCTGTCAGGATCAGGTTCTCCAAGCTCTCCTTCCTTATTGCATGCCCCAGGAACTTCAGTTGTCTCTTCCTGATACTCAGTATTAATTTCCTTTTTGTTGCCATTCTTTCCAGCACCTCATCGTTGCTTGCATGCTCAGTCCACGATATCCGCAGCATCCTTCTGTAGAACCACATTTCCGCCGCTTCAAGTTTTGTCCTCATTTTCGATGATATTGTCCAGCATTCACTGCCGTATTGAAGGACTGACATCACATAGCAATCCAGCACTCTTTTCTTTGTTTCTAGTGAAATTTTCCTGTGTGTTAGTACTTTACTCAGCTTCTGGAGCGCGTCTTTTGCCATGCCAATTCGCCTTCGGATCTCCGTGTCGCACTTTCCATCTCCTGTTAGAACACTTCTTTAGTATTTAAATTTTTATACTTGTTTGATTCTGGTATCTCCTACCTGTATTTGGCATTTTGGGTTGCACCTTTTGCTGATGGCCATGCATTCAGTTTTCGTAAAGTTTATTTGTAGTCCTTTTTGTCACTCTCTACCGATACCTTCTGTATCATCTCTTTCCTCATTAGGTGCCTCAAAAATTTCATCTGCCTCTTCCTGATGTTAAGTTTCATTTTCTTTTTTTGTTGTTCTATTTTCTCTAAAAGCTCGTCGTTGCTCACGTGTTCGGTTTATGGAATTCTCAGCATCTTTCTCTTCCTTCAAGTTTCTTCCTCATCTTTGTGGTGATTCTTCAGCATTCACTGCCATATAGGATGATAGGTATGCAACGGTTCACTACTTTTTTCTTTGTTTCTAGCGAAGTTTTTGTTCCTTAATAATATTTGGAATGCATCTTTGGCTATACTAAGGCATCTCCGGATCTCAGTGTCGCACTTTCAATCCTCTTTCAGAACGCTTCACAGATATTATAAACTTTTCTACTTAAAGGAACGAAAAATAAAAGCTGAGAAATAATGAGAAATAAATAATTTTGCACAGTTCGTGCGAGTCTGCATTTCTTTGTTTTGTTTGCGAAAAAGCATTCCTTATTTCCCACGGATGAAACGAATCAGGTTCACATTTCTCGTTTTCGTAAGCAAGTAGCATGGCAGTCAAAGCAAAAGAAACCAGGGATCATAAAAACAAATAATGAAACATACGAAGAAGAACTGAAAACTGCCTACTTCTTATTGTTTGCACTAATTGGAGACAGTTTGACGAGAAACAATATACAGAAGGAGAAGAAAAAAGTTGAAACCCCATTTTATTTACTGATGCATCACTCGTAATTTAATCGGCGTCAAAAACTTACTCTTAATTTGTCTGGTTCTTCTTCTTCTTCTGTGTGCCCTGTCCCTTCAGGACGTAGGCGATCATGGATCTCCACGTCTCCCTATCCCTTGTGGCTCTTAGTATGTTTGCTCCTGTTGCTCCTGGCAACCCCCGTTCCGTCATCCACCTGATCAGACCCTGCAAATATGTTATCCGCTGCCTTCCTCTGTCTCTCCTTCCTTCTATCTGTCCAGTCAGTATCTGGTTCTCCAGGCTCTCCTTCCTCATTGCATGTCCCAGGAACTTCAGTTGTCTCTTCCTGATGCTCAGCATGCTGGTTACATCTTTAAAAAAAAAAAGAGTTTACAGGTTACGATATTATGGCCTCTGACGCAGCTCTATAATAAACTGATTTCAATAAAGTATATTCCAGTTGCTAAAGAACAAAGTAATGTCTCTTCAAACCCTTTTAGAGTTTTCTCTTTTTTTAGAAGTGAAAAAGAGAATACATATTGCATTCTTATAGTAGAGTGGGGCTTCGGGGTTAAGATAGTTGATTTACTCACACCAAGAAGATTAATGGATGATGATGATAATGAGGAAAAACACAAGTAAATTTTAACAAAACAAAATAAGAAATTTATTCACGAATTTACACACTTAAAGTTGTGTCAGTAGCTCGTGTCAGGAAAATAAATCAAAACGTTTTTAAAGTCTCTAGTATTAACGAATTGTCATGGGAAAGAAATAGTCATACAACAGATTAAGTGATTTTTTTTTATCGTTTCACCCCGAGCAAGGCATTCCACTGCCACTATTGCGCAGGGGGTTACATAGGGGGAAAGTGATGAGAAAGGATGGTTAGATATAGGAAATGTCAGAAGGAGGGTGATAGACGGTTAAGGATACCGAGAAACCGAGAATGAGGGTTGGGTAGATGGTGAGAGTGTTTGAGAGAATAGATGCAAGTTAGTGTGATAGGAGGTGTCTATTGACCTTACATTTAAACTCCTGGAGATTGTAGCTGTCGGGGAAGTAGGTAAGTGGAAGGGAATTCCACAGGCGGGAAGCGCGAGAAAAGAAGCTGTTGGAGTAGAATATATGGTTACATCTTATCTGTTTCACTGTAAAAGGGTGGGACCTAGTTGCTAATCTAGTATCTCGTTTAAATTCGTATCTAGGCGGTAACAATGATCTAAGTTCATCGGAGCAGAAGCCGTGAAAGTATTTATAGAAGAGGCACAGGGAAGCCACGTCACGCCGGTGAGAGAGTGGTTGCAGCCGGTCGGCTAAGTCAGTATCGATCACGTTACAGATTCTCCGTTGTATTTTGTCAAGAAGCCCGACGAGAGTAGCAGGGGCACCCAACCAGATGTGGCAGCAGTATTCAATACACGGGCGGATGATAGATTTATATATGTGCAGGATAGATTCTGACGGTAAAACAAAAATAAGAGCGAAGTTATATATGGTTGCATACATTAAAAAGTCGACATGGAGAGACAGTTTACCATATTTTCTTGGAGTATTGAAAAAAAAAAGTTCCTTGAAATGCTGCGTTTTTGGCTGATAATATAATTGGCGAGTAATTTTACACTGGAGAAAACTTCAACGCTGAACGGAGTGAACAGAAACAAAACCTTACATACATTTCTTTAATCCATTAAATTTTTCTCAAGTTATATCAAAAGGAATTTCGCATAGACACGATAGTTTCTTTTCTTTCTTCTCAGCTTAATGACTAATTTCTGCGAAGACAAGGTTTCATTGGTTCAAAAACAATTTCACATAGGCTCGCGAATTTATTCCCGTATTCTTCTCAGTTCAATCTATGTGGGACAATCTGTGTGAGAACAATGTTTTCATTGGTCAAAAAAATTTCACATATTCTCACTAATTCTTTTCCGTCTTTTTTCCTCAGTCCTCCGAATTTGAAGAGAGTGAGTAAAGAGAGTTATCATTGTTTCGTGCTCACTACAGTCTAATCAACAAATATTTAAGCGTTTGAGTTCTACATTGTCGTGTTGCTGTTTGTCACTAGTTTGTTGTCTGAGGAGTTTGTTAAGACCGAGATAGAAAATTTTAAAAATAAATGAATACAACACGTGGACAAATTTGTTATATAAAAAATAATAATTCAAGAAGAGATAAAATATGTATACTTGTGTGTCAGTCAGTTAAGTGCCATACGTGAAACACGCTTAGGCGATCATGTCTTTTTCGAGACATGACTGACTGGGCAGAAGATTATCCCGCAGTAGGTTGCCATTGCTTTCTGCGGTAGACTGGTTGCCGACCAAGGCTATAGAATCCAATCTGTCCTGCTATTTAACCCATAACTGGAGGGAAGAGACGGATTAATACCTTTCCCAAGGGTATTTGTGCAAGCTGAAAACGGAAGAAAGGTTTTCTGTACTTAACTGTAGTGTGTGTGTGTGTGTGTGTGTGTGTGTGTGTGTGTGTGTGTGTGTGTGTGTGTGTGTGTGTTGGCGGGAAGATCTACGTAGTTTGTTTGAAATTAATTAGTCGGTTTGCCGGACTATTAAGTCTCCCCAGACAAGAAGACTGTTGTGTTATCGCTATATAGAGAAGAAAAAGAAAAGGAAAGAGGGCATGTTCGTTTTATAGCCCCAAAAATAGAACGTCACCTCGTGGTCATCCTGGTAAACAAGTTGTTGTACTCCCCCACCACCACGAAGCAAAGAGAAACTGTTAGTGTACTAATTTTGACGCTGACCACTTCCCTCTATATATCTAGGTTGAAAACCGGAAGAGGTTCACATGGAGCGTGTCTTGGACAAGTAAAGCTGACTGAACCCATCCTTCAAATTAAAAGATAGCTGATGTCCGTCTTGGTCACAGACTGGTGGTCGCTGACTTCAGTTTAGGAAGCCCTCCGCAAACTATTACCCTAATCATCATTACAGTGTCTGCATACATTGCTATGGAATCTAATCTACTCCATTGCACAGCATATCTATGACAACATCCAGTCATGATGTCAACTTCCTTCACATTCTCCATCCATGGTATTCTCAGTATCCTTCTGTAGAACCACATTTTTGTTGCCACATCATTTACTATAAAAATGCTATAAAGGATAGAAAGTTGTGGAGAGCCATGATTGCCCACGTCCTAAAGAAGAGAAAAACTCTATGCACCAAACAGATCCAGCAGGTTTTGCTGTTCTAATGGTGATTAGTTTAATTAATGGAAAATTAAAGCAGTTGCACCAAAATTTAATATGAAATAGTTTTTCACTTGGGTTTATATATTTTTGGTCGGCAACATATTCATATCTAAGGCAAAAGAATTTTCCAGTTACTGCAGACTTCATTCACAAAACCAGCAGGGCGGGGCACTTTGACATGTGTAATGATTAGCAAGCATGTCTCGCTAGGACAATTACAACTGAGTAGTGAGTTCAATCCTCACTAAGTTTACTGCACTTTCGGCCATATCTAAACTACGCTTAGAAAATCATTCGGGCACCTCGATGTGGTTTAATGTTTAGCAAAATTATGACTGGGTAGTGAGTTCGATCCTTACTTGAAGTCTCATACTTTGTTCCACATTTGCTTCGCTTAGAAAATAGCCGTTAACAATTGCGACTGAAAAGTGAGCCCGATCCCTAGTGAGTATCCCGTAATTTTGGCCTTGTGCCACATCTAATCTACGCTTAGAAAATCACCATAAAAAACCAGCAAGACAATTTTATTGATACTGACACGAGGCCACAAACATATAGGGCTGTCAGTGTGGATCAAAATTACAACTCATCTGCTACACTATCTTCCTAACCGCTGTTCCACCTCGATACGCCCAACGTCTGTAGATCGAAAGGGATAGAAGAAACATTTCATAATCGTTGTCTGATAATGACGCCTATACTTGGAATGACATGTAAATTCTACGTGTTTAGGAACAACGCAAATATAATGCCACGTGACAAGACATTTTGGTAAGAAAAACAAATTAAGAAGCGGGAAAGCAAAAATAAAGGTGTTAATTGAATTGAAAAAAGTCGACGATGAAAGTAAACAAGTGGTTGTTTTCGTTGTATTTGGTGTCGCTAAGATGCAGCTGCACTGGTTGTTTTGCGATAAGGTGCGTGACGAGAACGCCGGCAGTCATTGACAAGAATTCGAGATCAAAGCAGACAGCAGAAAATAAAGTAGGGGTGGGTGGGAGCCACATTGAAGAAATCAGTTACGTGATCCGTCCTCCTTTGAAATACAGAATTTAAACCTTAGTCGAGTTGGTTTCGCAATTCTTTCCGTCTCTGTCTCTGTTTCTGTGTGTGTATGTTCGCATTCATTATCTTACGAGCGCATGGATTAAGTTATAGCTAGTGTTTCGGGAGTTGGGCATTCGCACCAGCATCAACGTTCAATTCAGACTTTTCTTCATGATGTGGGCGGTCAGGATTCTCCACAATTTTTTATCCTTCGTCGCTCTTAGCAATGTTTGCCTTTTTGCTATTCTTCTATGTCCTTCTCTGATATCTATTCTTCTATGTCCTTCTCTGATATCTATTCTTCTATGTCCTTCTCTGATATCTATTCTGCTATGTCCTTCTCTGATATCCATCTGCAGAAATTCGTCATGTAGGTTACTTGTTTCTTCTGCCCCTCTTGCCTTTAATGTGACCAGTGAGTGTCAAATTCTCTAAACACTCTTTCCTCATAGTGTCACAGGAAGTTCAACTCTTTCTTTCTGATTCTAAGTATAAGTGTCTTATTTACTTCTATTTTCTTTAAAACTTCCTTGTAATGCTCCATCCATGGCATTCTCAGTATCCTTCTGTAGAACCACATTTTTGTTGCCTCACCATTTACTATAAAAATTCTATAAAGGATAGAAAGTTGTGGAGAGCCATGATTGCCCACGTCCTAAAGAAGAGAAAAACTCTATGCACCAAACAGATCCAGCAGGTTTTGCTGTTCTGTGTGTCTGTAATGTGCATCGTTTTTTTTATACACGCCTGAGCGATTTTTTCACGCGATAGGTTGGTATTACTTTTTGCGGTAGACTGGTTGCCAACTAAGGCTATAGAATCCAATCTATGTTATTTAGCCCATAGGTAGAGGTAAGAAACGGATGAATGCCATTTCCCAGGGTATTTGCACGTAAGTAAATGCAACAGATTCAACCGGAATTCGAACTCTGCTCTCTGATTTCTCGTTCGGAGCCGCTATCCACTGCACCATAACTCTTTGGCGCATACTTTGTTTAATAATAATCAAATATTAAAGTATTTAAATACAGTACACTCAGCTATAGGTGTCTTCTTTATTGCTGGCACCGTTAAACCATTTTTACAGTGATGAACAAGGCCCGAGAGCCACTCGAGGTAGTGGGTTGCGGAGTAAGGGGCACTGCTTATGAACAGGGGGAAGATAACGGTTAACTCGTGATCTGGGCGACAACAACCTTTTTCCAACAGTGGTTTGTGGAAAGAAGCTGCTCGAGTGGCACTTACGTTTTACTAATGGAATACAAATGGCATGAAGGTGGTTCGCTTGAGTGCGTAGCATGGCATATCTAACCGTGAAGGTTAGAACTGGTGCAACTAAGAAATATAGTTCGCCCGAAATACTTTCCATGAAAATAGTGATAGAACAGCGAAAAGCTTGCGATGTTTCGTCTGTCAGAAAGGGGTTGTATAGTGGCAAAGAATAGAGACAGAGGACAGTTAGGGACTGGCCATTTCTCCAGCATTTTTAGCGATAGATGGGTTCCATTTACGTTCTGGCTCGAATTTAATTGCCAATAGATCAGGGGTGGACAAACTTTTCCGTGCAAGTGCCACATTCAAAAATTCACAATTTTATAGGTCCGCATAGTATATTAACCAAAATAATTAATATTTAAAATAGACAAAATAAAAGGCTTTCAAATAATAGAAATGCGATTAAATTTTATTAATTAATGTTTAAAAAAATATCGTAGATTTATATGAAACGCATTTATTTGAAAGACAAAGTAACACATTTTAAACTTTAAAAGAAAACAATTTTTATTAATAAATATTTATTAAGTAGGAACTGCATATAAAACACATTTTAAAGACAAAATAATCTTGTTTTAAGGAAAAAAAAGCAATTATTTTTATTATTTTAAGTAGAAAATAATCTTTGTAAAACAAATTAGCTGTTTAAAGAAATAAAAAAATCAATTTTTATTAGTTAATATTTTAAATCGGAAACTTCAAATGAAACGCATATAAAGTAACAGAATTTAAAGAAAAAATATTTTAAAGTAGAAACTTTAGATGAAACACATTTATTTGAAAACGAAATAATTCAATTGAAAGAAGAGAAAATAACTGCTCTTTCAAATTTACTAACATGTGTTGGGCCGTAAGAATTCCTTTGGCTGCACGCATTCGGTCCTCGTGCCGTAGTTTGTCCACACGTGAAATAGGTGCTCAAGGCAAGGGCTTTTCTGAAGGAGCATCAGTTTATCGCGATTTTTCTGTTAGAAAAGCAATCAGCTGCCATTCTCTGGTCATTTAGAGTTTTATCTGTCTCATGTTATTCGGAGATAAATAACTGCCAAATAGCCTTATAGGAATTAAATCATGTATATATTAATCAATAAAATTCCATCAGCAGGTTTGTTGGATAAGCAATCATTAACGGAGGAAATACTGTCAAAATACTTGCAGATGCAGTTGTAGAGATACCACGTGTTAGTTTTGGACCATTTAGAAAATTACAACAATTACTCCCATCGCCACTTCCGCAAATTTGAGAAAAAACTTTCGCGAGCAAGTGTGAAATTTTTCTAACCTGTAAAAACTTTCTATGGGAAACTAGGTTTCGAATCCGCTTACGGATATAAAAATAGAAGCGTACTGCTTCTCGGGATTCACAACAATTCTGGAAGCCAGTTTGATATACACGTGCACACACACAATGGAAGACACGATAACCAGCAGCCGCCGTCTACGTGTTTGTCTAAGTACACCATAGAAAGGATTAACCATCAACCACCCACTAAGCTTTAGTCTGCGAACTTACTAACAGATTAGGCTGAACGTCATAAAGTAAGTCTGTTCACACATTTCCATCGCTCTAAGAACATTTAACTACTTAATAAAACAAACTTCACTTCCGGGAAAATTAAACATTTTTATTGCTATTTTGTATTTCTGAATAATATAAATAAAAATATAAATGTTATTTCAACTGACTTTCTGCTTCTACTTTTAAAAGATGATGTCGATAAATGTTTGGAATCCTGACACTCAGATATCAACTAAAACCTGGGTAAATGGATTCCAACAGACTTACTGACCTCGTAATACCAAGAAAACAAAACCAACTGCTCTACTGTTATACCTTAATCTCTACCAATCATCGACTTTGCTGAACTAAATGAAACTAGCCATAAAGAGGATCTTTTGATCTGTCCAGTTCAGGTACAACTGTCTTCCAATCTCAATAAAATGAGAGAAAATCGATTTCATTCTAAAATAGAACATTTCAAGTATCATTTAGAAGGAAATGCAAACGTGTGGGCATATCTATGCCAAGGAAGCGATTTAAGATGTGCACTGGCAAATAGTCTTAATGACTTCGAAATACCAAGAAGAACAATTCCGACACAGCAGCTCTATCGGTATACCTTTTATTAAGATGTCTTCGTTGCTGTTGATACTGTTATACTTTTCCTAAAACCAGATCTTCTTCTGATTCATGCTTTACAATTTTCCACCACTAGCCAGATGTGAACACTGCAAAACCCAAGAATGAACTAAAAACTTCGTCGACTGCGCATCGGCTCTGTACATAGCTTCGGTTTCACTTACAAACTCAAAGAAAAATACAATCCAGAATTTTCACGCACTCTAGCCAAAAAAACAATAGAAATTATCGCCGTCCTGAGCCTAAGGAAAGGATACAAAAAACTATTAAATGGGACTTTTTCTGCAGTCAGTCGGCATAACACCCAGGATTCACAACACTCGTCGGAACGCGACCTCCCGTTTTCAAAAGGCACCCGCTAAAGACCGTCGTTGCAGTAAATCACAACTCATTCTTACTTTCCTAACGTACGCCTTCGCAGACGACTTTTATGACTCTGCTTAGCTTTCATTTAACGAAAGATATTTACACCTATTTTTCCATTTATTGCATTTTTTCGCTAATACGATTATTTATTTCCTAAACCTTCTGTGTTTCTTCTTTATTCTGCTACCCTACGTTTAACAATACCATGTAAAAGTGCAAAGGGGAGGGGCAATGAAACTGTAGCCTTGGGCAACACTCCCTGTGGAGCGGCACTCACTAGTGGGTGGCACTTCCGATGGAGTATAATTTTTGTTTTTATTTAGCAAATACACATAAATTAGATATTAAAAATAAATAAAATAGTTTTTAGTTTTAAAATGTTTGCATTTGGCTGCTGGTAATTTGGCCAGACGTATGAAGAACATTTTAGATAGAATTCAAATGACGTGAGCATAAAAACAATATTTCCAAAAAAGCGCTGTCTGGCGGTGGGGATGGACCCTACTTACACATGGAGATCAATTTGGGCTGGTCATTAAAAATATCACGAGTTGCACCCTCCCTTGTAGGTTTTTTTTGTTTGTTTTTGTGAGCACCTACTTGATTCCAGAGTTTTTTCACACTTATGTGAGATGCCCAAGACTTTGGCGTCAGTTCTTTCATTTTGAGTTTTCATGCCTGTAAACTTGTAGTAAGAAAAAGTTTAAACGATAAAGGGTAGGTACGGAGGAGATTGAATGCCATAAAACCAAAGATTACTTATAAAAAAGATTTTTGGTTATTGTTGAAAAAGTTTTCATTCTCGCAGAGTCAACTTCTTTCAGATTAAAACTGAAAAAAATAAAGAAAATTTTACCTCAAAATATTTAAGTGTATTTTTCTTTTCTTACCTGTGTGGGGGATTTGGTATTTGCTAGGTTGTATGTTGATTATTTCCCCCACAAATACAACACTCTAATTTTGCAATCGCGCAAAGTGAAGGAATAATTTACAACGGACATTCAACAACAAACAATTTATTACGTGACAAAATAAAATGGTATGTAGAAACCAACAAAATACATGATTCTAAAATTGCCTTTTTGAGAAATATAAACTTGGCAAGAAGTTAATTTTTGTCCAAAAACGTGTATATGTTTGCATTATCAGAGTCTGTAAATAAGCCTTTCCTACTTACATTTTGGTGCGTTACAGTTGGCGACAACGTGTCGCGTTGCTCAAAGAAAGTTTGTCGGCTTATTCTTTTTAAGGTCCTTGGAGCGAGGTCACGAACTTTTGGCATGGAAGAAATGACATGGCCGGCAAAGTATACGGTGTCATGCGGACTTAATGGCCTGCCTGGTGGCTGCTTGGTGACTGCTTGATGACTGCTTGGTGACTGACCTTTCTTTCTAACTGTGTGTATTATATACATTAATAGGGGATCAACTAAGCTTCCTAACATTAGGGTGTGAAAACATTTACTGACCAATCAGATTTATTATTTTACTATTTTGTTTGGAGCCTAAATATTTTTGTGTAAATTTACTTCCAAGCCTATTTTTCTAGAATGTTCTTATTCTAAGTTTTTAGCTGATTGGTTGAGAAATATAAAAATGTAATCTAAATTCTACTGCTGTTTTGATCCAATTTATCTAGAATGTTCTATTGTGTTTTCCATGCTTATTTTAATAAAAAAAATATGTATCCCATACCTACATCAATTTAAAAAAAAAAACAAAACGTGTTTTAAGTGACAAAGGAAAAATCAATTGTTAGCAATTTTTTATACTAACATTTTGATCGGTGTTTCAGCAAAGGTAAACTTGTAAAATGAATTAGAGAAATTAAATAACTGTTAAGAAAATGCGAGTGAGAATTAAAAATATACTGTAAAAACTGAATAAAAACTGAAAGAACAAAAAAGGTGTTAAGCAAACGCTTAAGAATATGTTTAAAGATAACGTTCCCGGGTCAGGGCTTGTGGCGCAATGGATAACGCGTCTGACTACGGATCAGAAGATTCCAGGTTCGAATCCTGGCAAGCTCGTATTTATTTTCCGCTTATTTTGAGTAAATAAAGATTGCTCAATTTTTTTCATGCTTAATTTTTAGCATGGGGTATCCTACATCTATTGTAAAATGAATGAGCAATGTTATTTTTTAGTTTTGAGAGAGAGAGAGAAATGGAAGAGGAGAGAGATAACTACCTCTTTCCCTAAAAAGTATACACCTGAAGAAAGCTGTTGTCGGTCGAACATCGGTAGCAACAAGAAATTCAGCACAAAGAATGAATTCACTGACCAAAACAACCCTAGGAAAGAAATGGCTGACATGTTTAATTAGATATGAGGTGATTACCTGATATTCGCAGGTCGTAGTTTGCCCACACCTGCAATATGTTAAGCACCTCCCCTCAATTTCGATAACTAACTTTCAAATTGACTTTTTAAAAATAAAAAAAAAGTTTTCTTGACACTTTATTAGTTTTAATTAAAAGCTAAATAATTAAAGTTACTATTTCCAGTAAACAAAATATTCTGGTGTATTTTAAATAGGTACTTCCACTCATTTTCGATATCTATATTTTGAATTGATTTTTTTTTAATAACAAAAAAATTTCTTGAAACTTTTATTTTAGTTGTAATTGAAAGCTAAATGATTAATTTACTAAGCAAAATACTCTGGTGTATTTCAAACAGAAATTATATTGATTGGAATCTAAACATTTTAATTTTTCTATAATCTTTCAATTTTTCGGCCATTTGTAAACAAAAGTTAATTCTTAGGTTTAAAAATCTTGTAAAAATAAAATATACACATGAGACACATTATTTTTGAAAAATTATCAAATTTAATGTTAAATTAATCTGAGTTACACAAGTATTTATAGCATGAAATTTAAAATAAAACTATTTTTTAATCACAGACGAACTTTTTAACCTGTCCGCCGTATTTGAAATGTGTTGACAGCTCGCGGATGTGAGATAAGATCAGTGTACGGCAATCACAAGTGACATAATTGTACAAATTTATTCCGGTAGGGAGAAGAAACACTGAAACACATGACCTTTTAATGTACCCATAGAAATTACCATAAAAAATCCCAAATTCTTCAAATGCAAACAAAAAAAAATTAAAAATTATTTTGAAAATATGATGGCAAGATTATTTGTATTAAACTTACTAATTTTCAATTAGTTAATATAGTCTTCACTTAATAAATTACCAGCCTAACGTCTACAAGCCTTTTCATTTATTTTAATTATAATAATTTATAAAATTATTATAATTAAAATAAATAAAAAAATTCTTTAAAATTTCACCATTAATAAAAAAAAAATATTTTTCAGACTTCAGATGTTCTTAATTTATATCATTCATTAAAGCAATTAAAAGATTATCTAATTAAATAATATCATAGTTTTGTTGCATTTTTTATTTTACTATTCGGAACAGATTTTCGTAAAGAAAAGGGCTAAATGGTTTAGAATAATAATACATGATAATACTGCTAATTTACATTCACCAATGCGTCCTTCGTTTAACTAAGAAAACCAATTCTGGATACAGAATTTAATTTCTTGAAATTTCGTGAATTTACGTGAAGGTGGGGTAACAGAAGTAAAAAAATAGTTTTACAAAAAATTTTTTAAATAATGATTTTATAAATGACTTCATTCATTTGTGAATGAGCTCTGAAAGTTTCATTACAATAATTTGATTTTTGCAAGAATTTTCAAATTAATGTGTTTGTCACTATTAAAAAAATGAGTTATGTAATATTACGTTTTCCATAGCAAACTTTCGCAACGTTTTGCCTCTACCTTCATGAAAATAAAAACAAGATTTTTACCAAAATTTCGAACGTGTTAAAAAGAATTAATTTTTTTTTAAATAATTAAAAATACATAATAATAATGTAATCATTTTGATGGAAAAGGTCCGTTTTTATTTAGTTTGGGACCTTTTTTCATACTATGCTGTTTTTTTCGGCGGTTTAGTGGAGGTATCTATGTAAAACTAAAATAAAACTAAAACTAAAAATAATAAAAAAAGGTTAAAAGCGTTAATCAGACAAACAGAAACATTTAGTAAGAGCTCTTCTACATGTAAAATGAATGAGCAATGTTTTCTTCAGTCTATATATATATATATATATATATATATATATATAGAGAGAGAGAGAGAGAGAGAGATGGGAGAGAGAGATAACTGCCAACCTTTTTTTAATAAAATGTACACTAGATGAAAGCTGTAGAATTAGTCGGTCGAACATCGGTAGCAACAGGAAATTCAGAACAGAAAATGAATTCACTGACCAGAACAACCCTAGGAAGAAATGGATGGCATGTTCAATTAGATATGAGGTGACCATTTAAAATTCGCGGGCCGTAGCTTGCCCACACCTGGAATAGGCGTTCAGGGCACCGGGATTTCCTGAGGGAGCATCTGTTCATCGCGATTGGTGATAGTTTTTAGGTCCGACCAGCGATGGTAAGTCACTAGTTTGATTTTCGAAACATTTTATGCTAGCAACCAGTTTTTCCCCCACTGAGTTGTTAAAGATTTGTCAAATCTTTAACAACTCTAACCAATCGCGATGAACAGATGCTCCCTCAGGAAATCCCGGTGCCCTGAACGCCTATTCCAGGTGTGGGCAAGCTACAGCCCGCGAATTTTAGATAGTCACCTCATCAGCTGCCAATCTATGGTCATCTAGCGTTTTATCTGTCTCATTTTATTCAGGGATAAATAGCGTAAAAGGAATAAAGACTAATAAGTGATAAGTCGTATTTATGTATTTCAATCAATAAAATCCCATCGGCAGGTTTGTTGGATAAGCAATCATTACAAGGGAAAATACTGCCAAAATACTTGCAGATGTAGTTGTAAACTTACGACGTCTTATTTTTGGACCCTTTAGAAAATAATAATTACTCCCTTCGCCACTCCCACAAATTCGAGAAAAAGAATTTTGTGAGCTAGTATGAAATTATTTTCTAACCAGTGAAAGCTTTCTATCAAAAATTAGATTTCGAATCCCCTTACAGATATAAAAATAGAAGCATACTGCTTCTTAGGGCTCACAGCAATTCCGGAGGTCAGATTGCTCTCCACGTGCACGCACACACACCTCACACACAATTTCGAACGTATTAGTAAGGACTGAAAAATTTAAAACAATAATTAAAAAATACTTTGTTTATTTCTCTTAATAACAACATAAACATTTTGGTGGAATAAGTTCATTTTTATTAAGTTTGGGACCCTTTTTCTTCATACTATGCTTTTTTCTAAGCGATTTAGTACAGGTAACTACTTTTATCAAGACGTCTTCGTTGCTGTTGATACTGTTATAATCTTCCTAAAACCAGATCTTTTGATTCATGTTACACAAATTTCTACCGCTGGCCGGATGCGAACACTCCGAAACCAAAGACTAAACTAAAAACTTCTTCAACTGCGCATAGGCTCAGCACGTAGCTTCCGTTTTACTTAGACACCGAAAGAAAAATACAGTCCAGAATTTTCATTCCCGCCTAAAGAAACAAAATAAAAATTGAAACCGTTGTGATCCTAAGAAATGATATAAAAAGCTTTCAGTTTCAAAGGAACTTTTTTGCCAGTCGGTCGGCATAACACCCAGGATTCACAACGCTCGTCGTAACGCGATCTCCCATCTCCAAGGCACCCGGTAAATTATACCATGGAAATTTACAACGACTTGTCAAGGAGAAGAGGATATATTATTTATTAATTATTCGAACATATTTTTAACACTTTAAACGTTTTTTGAGTAGACGCTACTAAAAAAATATGTCCCGGAGTGGAACATAGGTTCGAATCCAACCAGAGTGCGCAATTCTTTCTTTAATCAAATAAGGAGAGTCTCAAAGATGAGTACATACACTAAAATAACGTTTTAAGTTATAAAAACAGCTACTACTCGTCTAGTGTTACTTAAAGTGGAGATGGGCATTACTATTCTTTGTCTTCGAAATGTCATAAAGAGCCGAGTACTTATCGGTGATCTGTTTGTTTAACATTGCTTTTTACGTGAAATGAGTAAATATATCCATTGAAATGAGACCTTGAATCACACTTGGATAACAGATAATATATGAATTGTTTTTCTAGAAAGATAGACATTTTAATGATAATGGGAATTTTTACAAAGGTAAATATGTAAAATGAATTAGAAAAATAACTGTTTAGGAAATGTCAGTGAGAATTCAAAATATACTGTAAAACTAAATAAATAAAACTAAAAAAAATTAAAGTGTTAATCTAACATCAAAAACATTTTTAAGTACACCGCCGGTAGGTTAGGGCTTGTGGCGCAATGGATAACGCGTCTGACTACGGATCAGAAGATTCCAGGTTCGAATCCTGGCAAGCTCGTATATTCATTTTGTTCAATATATCTTTATGAACAGCTTTGTCAATAAAGAATGTTTGATTTTTTTTATTCTCAAATTTTAGCAAGGGGTCTCCTTCATGCAAAAGATGAACAATGTCTTCGAGAGAGAGAGAGAGAGAGAGAGAGAGAAACAAACAAACAAACTTCTTCGGTAGCAACAAGAAATTTAGTACAAAGAATGAATACACTGGCCAGAAAAACTCTTTAAAAATAGCCGACATGTTCATTTAAATATAATATAGTCACCTAATTAAAAAGAATATTTTTCAAAAGAGGCTTACGGCCACATCATTCCGTACGATCATTGAAGCTAAGTAACGCCGAGCCTGTTTAGTATCTAGATGGGTGACCGCTTGGGAATACCTGGAGCCAGTACCCATTTTTTGTTTATTTTTATTTTGTGTAATGGCTCGAAATATTAATCGGAGAGCAGAGTTCTAATTCCCGTTGGGTTTGTTATATTCTCTTACGCGCAAATGCCCATTGGAAAGATGAATCCATCTATTCTCTACCCGCGAGCTACTTGTTAATTAGTAAAACTTGTATCACTAAAAACTCTATTTTAAAATAAATTCTCACAATCTGGCTTTAAATAACCTGCAAAAGATCGATAAGTCGTAGAAAACGAACTAATCGATAAATAAATATAAAACAAATTAATTAAATTAACATATGTTCAATTGCAGATATAACATGGGCCGAGGGTGTGTGTGATGTCTTACTTAATACTGACATGATAATGGTTATCAAGCCTTCATTTGCTGGGCTCGTGAGTAAATAAAAACCAATGACAGCCTCTCAAATATTCGTACTATTTGTGATAGCCCCACATATATATGTACCACAGCTCATCAGTACGGTTAGACATCCGATTGCTTTTTAACCTAGGATTGAAACCCGTCCGAAATGGCGTCAGTCGGCGATTCTACCTCTGAGATATGGAGGCTCGGTGGAAGGAGGCAAACTTTTAATAGGGTGATATCACACACACACACACACACACACACACACACACACACACACACACACACACACACATATATATATATATATATATATATATATATATATATATATATATCCTGTGACTCATTAGAATTGTAGAGGCACCACAAGTACCACAGTAGAAGTGTTGTTTCTTTGGACATCACAGCCTGACGGAGCCCAACCCTTTCCAGGCTAATTTGAATTCAGAGTTTTTCCTTTTCCTAGACTGATTGCCATCCAAAGCTATAGAACCCAGTCTGTCCTGCTATTTACCCATAATTTGGGAGAGAAGAGATGGATTCATACCTTTTCCAAGGGTATTAGCAGTTAAGTGAATGTAATGAATCCGACTGGAATTCGAAATCGACTCTCCGATTCCTCAATCAGAGCCGTTATCAATTATTGATTTATTAAACTATTTACCCGATATTCATTAACAATAATAATGTAACAGTTTTTTAAAATTTTCAGATTGAATTAAAAATGTGCTACAGTTAATATTCTGTTCAATATCACATATATGCTTGTCAGTTGCTTCAACTTCACCAGTTGGGCAGGTTTCCCAGAAGTTGGCACCCTGTGCTTCATTGTTCTTGTGTAGAAATTATTAAGAAGGATGTTAGTCGGAGAGTCTTTTGGTTTTCACACACACACACACACACACACACACACACACACACACACACACACACACACATATATATATATATATATATATATATATATATATTATAGGACCTTGAATAAGTTCTCACTGATTATTCATGAAGAGTAATACTTTATTTACAAAAATTAGAAACATGAAAGTATTGTCCATCGTTAGCCACTACCTTTTCTTATTTTTCAGGCAGCATTTGAATTCCAAGTCAGAATAAATGATAATCGGACGGGGCAATATTTAGTGAAGACGGCGCGGATGGGGTAAGGCTTCCTATTTAAGTGTTTCCAAGTAGGATTTCACTCGTTTTACAACATGTGGCCTAGCGTTGTCAAATTGCAAAACTCTGTTGTCGTTTCTCTGCTCATATAGCAGCCATTTTTCTTCAGTGCTCAATTCAAACGCATCAACTGTAGTGATCTCCCATGATGGATTCAGTCGGTTTGGGCAGCTCACAATAAACTACACCCAACTGAACCCACCAAATGCAGAGCAGAAGCTTCAAAATATGGATATTCAGCTTTGCTGCCGATGTTGATGCATGGCCGGGCTTACTCCACCATCTTCTATGCTTAGGGTCATCGTAGTGTATCCAATTTTCATCCATGGTCACAATACAATGTAAAAAACCTTTCCTCTTCTGTCGTTGACGCAACTGTTGACATTTGACAAGACGTCATTTAACGTCTCTCGAAACTCGTACGGCACCCAATGTCCTTTGCTTTTGAATCATTCTTAATATTTTCAAACGTTTCGAAACTGTTGAGTAATCAACTTCTTATGGTTCTGCAAATTCAGCCTGTGCCTGACATGAGTTTTCATGAAGTAATGCCTCCAATTTTTCGTCTTCAAACTTTTTCGGTGCGTCAGAGCATTCTTTATCTTCAACATCAAAATCATTATTTTTGAAGCGTCTAAACCAATCTCTGCATGTTGTTTCCGACAGAGCATTGGTCGCCGTAAGTCTCAACAAGAATTCTGTGTGCTTTAGCAGCAGTTTTCTTTTGAAGTAGTACTGTAAACTTCCCCGTAAATACACTTTCTTTGGCACGAAATCCGACATGTTTAACGCTATGAAAAACAAAGTTGTTTACACTTCGGCAAAATGACATACACAGAATTTAAAGCTTGCTTATAATACTTTCTTACAGATGTGTTACCATCTGAAACTACAGGCACACAGTTCTGGTAACGCCATCTGTCGGAAAACAGCGATAACTTATTCAAGGTCCTATATTTATCCTTCTCCCCCACTTGAGAGAGATGTGACACAAGGTCTTTTTTAACCGCGGTGGATAGGTTCAAAACCGGTCTAAAGTGGTCTTCAACTGGTTTTATTCGGTCTTAATTTGGTCATTTTGGACCCCAGCCCGAAATCGTTCATTCAGTAATGAATTAGAGCACTCTGGCTATTGGGCGTGTGTAATGATAATCAACACGCTAAAAAGTCTACCTCTGCCGAATGATGCCAATTCGGTCGAGTTTCGATCATGGGTAAAAAGCAATCGGATGTCTAACTGTACTGATGAGCTGTGATACAGCGAAACACATCTGTCTGCGGATATATATATATATATATATATATATATATATATATATATATATATATAGGAAAAACTACTAAACAGTTGTAAGTTTAAAAATGTATTTTTTGGACAGTATTTATTTATTTCTATTATTATATTTATTTCTATTATTATATATATATATTTGATATTTCAGACGTCTCGGCCTTTTCATCAGAAACAAAATTTGTTTCTGATGAAAGGCCGAGGCCGGTCTGAAATATCAAATATATATGTATAATAAATAAATACTGTAAAAAAAATACATTTTTAAACTTAGAACTTTTTAGTAGTTTTTCCTATACATATTAAGACAGTATACGTGTATCATCATTATGCTATATATATATATATATATATATATATATATATATATATATATATATATGAAGGATAAAGCAACCAAAGCGACCTGAGTGTCACATTAAATATGTTTAGAAAATAATGTCAGATTTTCGAATAAACCTTTTAATTTAATTATATTAATCGGAGAGCAGTGTTTGAATTCCAGTCAGGTTCGTTACATTCCCTTACACGCAAATACCCTTGAGAAAGTTATGAATCAATCTCTTCTTCCCACCATCTATGGGTTGGATAGCAGAGCAGCTTGGGTCGTATAGGCTTGAGTGGCAACCAGTCTACGGCAGAAAGAAACAGCAACCTACTGCTGGAAAATCGAAAGAGACATAATCCCCCAAGCGTGTATCACGTATGGAACTTAGCTGACTGATTGCATTGTGTTTTAATATATTACTGTAATTGTTTCGTAAAACATATATTGCTCATACCTAAGGATTAAAGTGTCCTCTTCGTTTATCTTATACCACTCAATTTTAAAATAGTGTTCTCAAATACTTAACGCACCCTGTGTATTCAATAGTATTTGTTTGGAAAGTAATGTCTGATTTTAGAATCAACATTTTTATTGTGTTCTAATATATTTTTATAATATTTGCACAAACATATATTATCACATTCCTCTTTGGTTATATTGCATCAATCACTTTCAGAATTGTGTTCTCAAATACCTGACGCGCCCTGTGTATACTTTAAAAAAGAGTATTAGTTTGTTCGGAAAGTAATGTCTGGTTTTAGAATAAACCTTTTGTTTGAGTTCGAATATATTTTTATAATAACTACAAAAATATATTACTCCTCCCTAATGAGTAAAGAGTCCTGTTTCTTTATTTTATATCAATTTCTTTCAGGATTTAACTTGTAACATTATATACCCTCTCATTTTCAACATGAAAAAAAAAAGAGAGATTTTGAAAGAATCACTCTCCACGTTGCACCAATTATATTTTCTATCAATAATTTCTTCTTTATTTGCTTATTTGTAATACTAAGACAATTGTAATACATGCCAATTAAATATCACCTATCGTAGGATGCTAGTTTCATAGATCATTTCATTAGTGTAGTGAATTAAATTCACAATGTGAGTCTAGTTGCAATTACCTTAAGCCAGACTAAGATCTCTTTGCTAAAAGTTGGCTACAAGCTGAGGTATTTGTGCATCGTATGACAGAGAGAGGAAGGCAGCGGATAAAATATTTGCAGGGTCTGATCAGGTGGATGACGGAATGGGGGTTGCCAGGAGCAACAGGAGCAAACATACTAAGAGCCACAAGGGATAGGGAGACGTGGAGATCCATGATCGCCTACGTCCTGAAGGGACAGGGCACATAGAAGAAGAAGAAGATGACAGAGATTGGTGTTAAAAGAAGACTTCGTATGTTGATTTTCAATTAAAACAAGTGCTCGATGTTTGGGAGATGTGAACAACACATGTGCGTTGTGGCGCAGTGGATATCGGCTCGGAACGAGAAATCGGGGAACCGAGTTCGATATTCCAATTGAATTCCTTGCATTCACTTACGGGCAAATACCCTTGGGAAAGGTATTAATCATTTTAATCCGTCTCTTCCCTCCAGTTATGGGTTAAATAATAGGACAGATTGGGTTCTATAGCCTTGGTCGGCAACCAGTCTACCGCAGAAAGCAATGGCAACTTACTGCGGGATAATCTTCTGCCCAGTCAGTCATGTCTCTTACGAGACATGATCGCCCAAGCGTGTATCGCGCATGGCACTTAACTGACTGACTGAACAACACAATTTAAGGCATTTCGGTGTCGCGAAATGGTTAATGAGGTTAGTCTGACTGGCGATTACCACTGATTAGTGACTTCGATCCTCACTGGGTGTTCCATATAAAAATGGTTTATAGTTGTAGGGTAATAGCGAAGCTAGGCTCGTTGTTAAACACTGAGTGACTCAAATTAGATTTGACATTAAATAGCCCAATAGGGTTAACGTGTCATAAAATCAACCGACCTAACCGTTCTTAGGTATTAGTGGGTTCGATCCTCACTGCATGCTTCATACAAATTTCAATATTAATCCAACGGTGTCGATATGTCATAAAAACGTCCAGTTTAACTATTACTGGGGATTAGAGTTTCTGATCCCCATTGGGGGCTTCACACAAATTACGATAGTAATCCAGCAAGGTCGACATGTCATAAAATCAACTAAGATAACCATTACTTTCGTCCTCACTGGTTACCTCATACAAATTTCGATATTAACCCAAATGGGCTGACATATCATAAAATCAACAAATCTAACCATTATTGGACGATTAGTGATTTTGATTCTCAATGGGTGCTGCATATAAATTTCGATATTAATTTAACAGGGCTGACATGTCATAAAATTAGCTTCCTCGACTCATTTTCGATATCTAAATTTTAAATTGAATTTTTAGAAAGAAACTTTTAATTTTAGTTTTGATTGAAAGCTAAATGGTTAAATTTACTATTTCCAGTAAGCTAAATACTGTGGTGTATTTTAAACAGAAATTATATTGATTGGAATATAAAATTTTAATATGCTTTTTTAATTTTTTAATTTTTCGGCCAGTTTTGAGTGATCGACAAATTTATAAACAAAATTTAATTTTAGGTTTTAAATTCTTGCAAAGATAACATATACACCTGTGATACATTATGTTTGGAAAATTAGCCAGTTTAATGTTAAATTAATCTGATTTACACAAGTACTACTTATTTAGAGCATGAAATTTAGAATAAAACTATTTTTAAACACAGAGTTTACCTTTCTAACTTATCCACTGTAATTGAAACGTTTTGACAGAACCAGATAAGATAAGCGTATGGCGATCACAAGTGACATAATTGCGCAATTTCTTCAGGCAAAGGGGAGTAACCCTGAAATGCATGACCTTTTAAATTACACATAGAAATTACCATACAAAAAAAAACTTCAAATAAACACACACACACACACACACACACACACACACACACACACACACACACACACACACACACAAAATTGAAAAATACTTAAATAATACGATGGCTAAATTAAACTTTTCAATTTTCGATTAGTAAATTTAATCCTCACTACGTAATCTGCCAGCCTAACGTCTACAAGAATTGGAAGTATATTAGAAATATTTTTGAAATTTATAATTAAAAAGACAAAATAAATCTTTTAAAATTTATTGACAATTTGAATTCGATAATTTATTTTTCATCAGTTTATAATGTCTGACATTTATATTATTTATTAAAGCAATTAAAAGCTTATTTAATTAAATAATGTCATAGTTTTATTGCATTTTTTATTTTACTAGTCGGAGCAGATTTTCGTTAAAAGGGCTAAATTTTTATTTTCTTTTTAAAATATATGATTTCTATTAAAAAATAAGTCCTGCGTTTAACTAATTTTTGCCTACAGAATTTAATTTTTTGAAATTTCATAAATTTACGTAGAGTGGGGTAACAAATGTAAATATATATATATATATATATATATATATATATATATATATATATATATATATATATATTTTACGAAGATTTTATAAAAGTAATGATTTAAAAAATTCATTAATCTTTGAATAATTCCTGAAAGTTTCATTAAATTCTGATAATTATTTGATTTTTGTAAGAATTTACAAATTAATGTGTCACCGAAAAAAAGTAGTTATATTACGTTTTCCATTGTAAACTCTCGTAACGATCTGGTTACCAGCTGGCGATGATCAAAACAAGGTTGTTTTTTTTTTTACCAAGATTTCAAACATGTTAGAAAGGATTAAAAAGTTTTGAAAAATAATTAAAAAATACTTTGATCTTTCCTCTTAGTAATAACATAAACGTTTAATGGAAACAGTTTGCTTTTATGAATTTTGGGACCTTTTTTCATGCTATGCTGTCTTTTCAGCGACAGTGGAGGTACCATCATAAAATCAACCAATCTAACTATTATTGGGGATTAGTGAATTTGATTCTTACTGGGTGCCCCATATAAAGTTCGACGTTAAATAAACAAACAAGAGTTGACAAGTCGCAAAAGAAAAACTTATTCAACCAACAAACATTATTTTTCCATTTCCCCTTTCCACTTGTCCTTGTACCATACTACATTTACTGCAGGAAAATAAATGCATTGTTAACAAGTCATTAACTGTTGAAAAAGTGGCGTGGTAGTATTAACAATCTGTTTGATGCACCCGGAAAAAACCCGATTAATACCCACCCTTAGGATATTTATTTAACTGTAATCTGTACCCGACCCGGTAATTTTGAGTGATATTTAATGGATAGTTTTCGTCGGACAATGAACACTTTCAACGCAGGTATTAATTATCCTGCCGCCAGCCGTATGACATGTATGGGAAATGTTGTCCTTATTTCATCGCAATAAGACGTTAAAAGAGTGGCTAACTGATTCTAAAAACCTTCTGTTTCTGTTAAAGCGGCATTAGCCCTGACGGGAGTAATGTTTGTAATGTAAACATAAGTTAAGCCAACCTCTCCCACGTGGAACATGTTTTTATAAGGGACAATTTAACAAATGACCGGATATTCCTAAATGAGCAAATTACTGATAATGACAATGCAGAGGGCGTCCCACATTAGTGCAGTGGTTAGAAAACTAGTTATGCTGACCTTTACTACTTAGTTCGATGTTCACTGGGTGTCTCATAATTCTAGCATTGTGTCAGACTAAGCCATATAAATAAACA
This sequence comes from Ascarosepion bandense, assembly GCA_037127315.1. Classification (NCBI taxonomy): domain Eukaryota; kingdom Metazoa; phylum Mollusca; class Cephalopoda; order Sepiida; family Sepiidae; genus Ascarosepion; species Ascarosepion bandense. The sequence continues at coordinate 369,667 of JBBBDQ010030429.1, forward strand.
CTCCGATGTATAGTTGACAGTAGAAAACTCAAATTGCTGACTTCTTTTATTTGCCGTGTCCCTTCAGGACGGTTGCGATCATAGCTCTCCACAACTTCTTATCCTTTGAAGCTATTAGTAAGTATCCCACATCCTCGTTTCGCCAAACATTTTATGAGACACTGCTGATGTGAATATGTGCAGATAATGACGGTTTACAGTAGACTTGAGTAAAGTTACGATTGTAGTGATATGGGGAAGCATCATCTCAGGAGTCGGTTTCATAAGGCAGTGGCTAGTGGGAAGAAGCTGCTCGAGTGAAACTTCAGTCAGTCAGTATGTTAAGTGCCATACGTGATACACGCTTGGGCGATCATGTCTCGAAGGAGACATGACTGACTGGGTAGAACATTATCCCGCAGTAGATTGCCATTACTTTCTGCGGTAGACTGGTTACTAGCAAAGGCTATAGAACCCAATCTGTCCTGTTATTTAACCCATAACTGGAGGGAAGAGATGGATTAATACCTTTCCAAGTGAATGCAAGTACATCTCCCTAATAGAATAATAAAGAAACGGGGATGGTCTTGGAATTATTTCGAACGTTTGTTCTCATCTTGGTTGATATAGATGTTATAATAGACACAACGTTTCGACCAAGTACCTTCTGGTCATCATCAGGTGTCCATAAATTGGCTGATATGGATTATCATTGATTATTGCGAAATATCCTGTTAAATCATTGTTCTTTCATGTTGGATTTGGTTTGTCACTACCAGATCCAACGATCGAACTCATGACCACTAGATATGACTTCTATATCAACCAAGATGAGAACAAAAGTTCGAAATAATTAAAAAATTATTGAAACTTACTCATCTCAGAAATAAATACAAATGGGGTTGGGGTGCTACAATGTGTGTGGCATGGCAGGTCTTAGCCACGAAGGTTAGAACTGGTGGAACGAATGCGTATAGGTTATTTGAACACTTTCCGTTGAAATAGCGAAAGAGCAGCAAAATAGAAAATAATTCGTCACCTGCAAGGACCTATTTGAGGTCAGGTATGAGTTTAAGAACCAATAATCTCTAAGGGTATGGTACTTCTCCATACATTACTGTCGGTATTTCGAGTCCGATCGAAGATGATGAAATGTAACTTTTTTCACTGTTTCTATTTAACCTGTAAAATGAAACAATTCTGAGAGGGCTGGAATCCTTGCTAGGATTAGTCATTGGCGGCCACAATCTCAACAATACAAGAAACGCGGATGACACAGTGTTGATAGCAGACACGGAAAAGAAAACACAGAACCCCCTACAGAAGGTAGCAAGAAAAAGTGAGAAAAAAGGAATGAGCATAATCTTCAAGAAAACTGAATGCATGGTCATCAGCAAAATAAGACCTCAAAATGCCATCAGAGAAATAAAATAAAACAAGTAAAGAAATTTAAATGCCTGAAAAGTGTTATGATAGAGGATGGAAAATGTGATACTGAGATCCGAAGACGCATTGGCATGGCCAAGGACGCATTTCAAAAGGTAATCAGAGTACTGAGAGACAAGAGGATCTCATTAGAAAAAAAAAAAAAAGACTACTAGACAACTAT
>JBBBDQ010030433.1:0-10340 GCA_037127315.1 Ascarosepion bandense
CTTCTACGAGAGTCATTCAATAAATTAGGTGAATTTTTTGTGTATAAGGACTTCTACGAGGCTCATTCAATAAATAAGGTGAATTTTTCGGTAAAAGGACTTCTACGAGAGTCATTCAATAAATAAGGTGAATTTTTCGGTATAAGGACTTCTACGAGGGTCATTCAATAAATAAGATGAATTTTAGGTATAAGTACTTCTACGAGTGTGATTCCATAAATAAGGTGAATTTTTCGGGATGAGGACTTCTCGGAGGACCATTCAATCAATAAGGTGAATCTTTCGGTATAAGGACTTCTACGAGGGTCATTCTATAAATAAGGTGAATTTTTCGGTATAAGGACTTCTACGAGGGTCATTCAATAAATAAGCTGAATTTTTCGGTATAAGGACTTCTACGAGGGTCATTCAACAGATAAGGTGAATTTTTCGGTATAAGGACTTCTTCGAGGGTCATTCAATAAATAAGGTGAATTTTTCGGTATAAGGACTTCTACGAGGGTCATTCAATAAATAAGGTGAATTTTTCGGTATAAGGACTTCTAGGAGGGTCATTCAACCAATAAGGTGAATTTTTCGGAACGAAGACTTCTACGAGGGTCATTCAATAAGGTGAATTATTCGGTATGAGGACTTCTACGAGGGTCATTCAATAAATAAGGTGAATTTTTCGCTATAAGGACTTCTACGATGGTCATTCAATAAATATGGTGAATTTTTCGGTATAAGGACTTCTACGAGTGTCATTCAATAAATAAGGTGAATCTTTCGGTATGAGGACTTCTAGGAGGGTCATTCAATAAATAAGGTGAATTATTCGGTATAAGGACTTCTACGAGCGTCATTCAATAAATATGTTGAATCTTTCGGTATAACGACTTCTACGAGGGCCATTCAATAAATAAGGTGAATTAATCGGTATAAGGACTTCTACGAGGGTCATTCAATAAATAAGGTGAGTTTCTCGGTATGACTTCTATGAGGGTCATTCAATAAATATGGTGAATTTTTCGGTATAAAAACTTCTACGAGGGTCATTCCATAAATAAGGTGAATTTTTCGGAACGATGACTTCTACGAGGGTCATTCAATAAATAAGGTGAATTATTCGGTATGAAGACTTCTACGAGTGTCATTAAATAAATAAGGTGAATCTTTCGGTGTAAGGACTTCTACGAGGGTCATTCAATAATTAAGGTCAGTTTTCGGTATGATGACTTCTAGGAGGGTCATTCAATAAATAAGGTGAATTATTCGGTATAAGGACTTCTCCGAGGGTCATTCAATAAATAAGTTGAATCTTTCGGTATAAGGACTTCTACGAGGGTCATTCAATAAATAAGGTGAATTATTCGGTATAAAAACTTCTACGAGGGTCATTCAATAAATAAGGTTAATTATTCGGTATAAAAACTTCTACGAGGGTCATTCAATAAATAAGGTGAATTATTCGGTATAAGGACTTCTACGAGCGTCATTCAATAAATATGTTGAATCTTTCGGTATAACGACTTCTACGAGGGTCATTCAATTAATAAGGTGAATTTTTCGGTATAAGGACTTCTAGGAGGGTCATTCAATAAATAAGTTTAATTTTCGGTATAAGTGCTTCTACGAGTGTCATTCAATAAATAAGGTGAATTTTCGGTTTAAGGACGTCTACGAGACTCATTCAATAAATTAGGTGAATTTTTGTGTATAAGGACTTCTACGAGGCTCATTCAATAAATAAGGTGAATTTTTCGGTAAAAGGACTTCTACGAGAGTCATTCAATAAACAAGGTGAATTTTTCGGTATAAGGACTTCTAGGATGGTCATTCAATAAATAGGGTGTATCTTTTGGTATAAGGACTTCTACGAGGGTCATTCAATAAATAAGGTGAATTTTTCGGTATAAGGACTTCTACGAGGGTCATTCAATAAATAAGATGAATTTTAGGTATAAGTACTTCTACGAGTGTGATTCGATAAATAAGGTGAATTTTTCGGGATGAGGACTTCTAGGAGGACCATTCAATAAATAAGGTGAATCTTTCGGTATAAGGACTTCTACGAGGGTCATTCAATAAATAAGGTGAATTTTTCGGTACAAGGACTTCTACGAGGGTCATTCTATAAATAAGGTGAATTTTTCGGTATAAGGACTTCTACGAGGGTCATTCAATAAATAAGCTGAATTTTTCGGTATAAGGACTTCTACGAGGGTCATTCAACAGATAAGGTGAATTTTTCGGTATAAGGACTTCTTCGAGGGTCATTCAATAAATAAGGTGAATTTTTCGGTATAAGGACTTCTACGAGGGTCATTCAATAAATAAGGTGAATTTTTCGGTATAAGGACTTCTAGGAGGGTCATTCAATAAAAAAGGTGAATTTTTCGGAACGAAGACTTCTACGAGGGTCATTCAATAAGGTGAATTATTCGGTATAAGGACTTCTACGAGCGTCATTCAATAAATATGTTGAATCTTTCGGTATAACGACTTCTACGAGGGTCATTCAATAAATAAGGTGAATTTTTCGGTATAAAGACTTCTAGGAGGGTCATTCAATAAATAAGTTTAATTTTCGGTATAAGTGCTTCTACGAGTGTCATTCAATAAATAAGGTGAATTTTCGGTTGAAGGACTTCTACGAGGGTCATTCAATAAATAAGGTGAATTTTCGTTATATGGACTTCTACGAGGGTCATTCAATAAATAAGGTGAATTTTTGTGTATAAGGACTTCTACGAGGCTCATTCAATAAATAAGGTGAATTTTTCGGTAAAAGGACTTCTACGAGAGTCATTCCATAAATAAGATGAATTTTTCGGTATAAGGACTTCTACGAGGGTCATTCAATAAATAAGATGAATTTTAGGTATAAGTACTTCTACGAGGGTGATTCGATAAATAAGGTGAATTTTTCGGGATGAGGACTTCTAGGAGGACCATTCAATAAATAAGGTGAATCTTTCGGTATAAGGACTTCTACGAGGATCATTCAACAGATAAGGTGAATTTTTCGGTATAAGGACTTCTTCGAGGGTCATTCAATAAATAAGGTGAATTTTTCGGTATAAGGACTTCTACGAGGGTCATTCAATAAATAAGGTGAATTTTTCGGTATAAGGTCTTCTAGGAGGGTCATTCAATAAATAAGGTGAATTTTTCGCTATAAGGACTTCTACGAGGGTCATTCAATAAATAAGGTGAATTATTCGGTATAAGGGCTTCTAAGAGGGTCACTCAATAAATAAGGTGAATTTTTCGGTATAAGGACTTCTAGGAGGGTCATTCAATAAATAAGGTGAATTTTTCGGTATAAGGACTTCTACGAGGCTCATTCAATAAATAAGGTGAATTTTCGGTATAAGTACTTCTATGAGTGTCATTCAATAAATAAAGTGAATTTTTCGGTAGAAGGACTTCTACGAGGGTCATTCAATAAATAAGGTGAACTTTTCGGTATAAGGACTTCTAGGAGGGTCATTCAATAAATAAGGTGAATTATTCGGTATAAGGACATCTACGAGGGTCATTCAATAAATAAGGTGAATTATTCGGTATAAAGACTTATAGGAGGGTCATTCAATAAATAAGGTGAATGTTTTGGTATAAGGACTTCTACGAGGTTCATTCAATAAATAAGGTGAATTTTTCGGTATAAGGACTTCTACGAGGGTCATTCAATAAATAAGGTGAATTATTCGGTATAAGTGCTTCTACGAAAGTCACTCAATAAGTAAGGTGAATTTTTTCGTATAAGGACTTCTACGAGGGTCATTCAATAAATAAGCTGAATTTTCGCTATAAGTGTAATATAACAATCCCGCCCCACCCGAGGAACTGAGCAAGCGGCTGCGTTTCCGGTCGTTGAAAGGAACGGATGTTTGTTCGACCTTATTTCCGGCAGTAGCGGAAATGGCTACAAGAGGCAAACAGAACAGGTGGCTCTGAGAATTACGTGGGCGTGCGTGGGCGAGGCAAAAATCGGAAGTACCGGTTTGGAGATTATAAAAAGTCCTCGGGCACGGATTTCACCAGTCTGGGCAGAGAGACAGAGTCAGGCAGAGAGCCAGACCAGACCAGAGGAGCAACAGATACGACACCCCCCCGTCAACCCTGGAAGCGCGCTCTCACTCTCTGTTCACTAGGCTACACGGTCCATCGTTCATTAATAAAAATATCACTTGATATATTTTTATATACAGACGTGTTTGTTGTTTATTGATATATAACACACGTTTATTTGGTGCCTAAGTGACTTGGTTTTGAAACAACAAAACAGATTTATACGAACGGGTTACCACGGACGACAACGAGAAAGGATAGAAAGAAAAAAAGAAGACGAAAATATAGCAGCCGTATGACTAGACATCAGCCAAGGTAAAGTGACTTATTGATTTAATAGTGTGTGTGTTCTCTGCTCGTGTTTATAATAAGTCCTGTTAGAAAAAAAAAATGCATACTTTTGTCATTGAGAAAATGGATTGTTCGGTAGAGAGATAGGGGGTCAGGAATACATGTAGAGAGTAGCAGTGGCGGAGAGCGCATAGGTTTGGGGGTTGACGGGTGGAAGGGGGTGTTAAAATTGACAGGGGTGTTAAAGTGACGTGGGGTGTTAAAGTTGACGGGGAGGAAGGAAGTTGAAATATTTGCCTATCTGTAGGTGTGGGGCATCTGAGTTGGTGGTTTATTTTTTTTTTGTTAATGTTTTACCATATATGTGAAGTGAGTTTAACAATGTTTTCTTTGGTTTGTGCAAGAGAATAGTTAATATTTCGTAGAATAAATATTTAATGAAATAATTTTGTTTTGTGTCCTAATTTTACTTAAAAAGCGGCATGAACTTTCCAGACAACCCGATAGAAATATTGACGAACAACTATTCTCAATGTGATTATGAAGGTCAGTTGTATGGTTGAAATAGTTGAGTTTTTCTGACCAGTACTCGAGCCGAAGTAAAGGGAAAAAAAAAGAAAAAAAAAACAATCGATGTTCTACGTACACAAACTTTCCCCAATTGGAGTATTAGCGTAAAATGTCCCTCTCCATGTTCTCCATTTGGCCTTGTATTGCATGAACTAAATCAAAATTGGTAAACATTAACAAATTATAAATGTAGCTGAATGCTACCACAATAGGAAAATCAGAGAAACGAAAGGGTTCTTTAATTTTGATCTCGTCAACAGAATTTGTTCGTAAACGTCAATTTGTAATCTTTACACAGATATTGTCAAAATTTAAAAATGTTTGTGTTTTGCGTGACATTTCTACAGCATAGAAATGACTTAAATGTTATCGAGAGTTTTAAAGTGTAATTTTAATTATGCAGTTAACAACAGCCAACAAAATCGCCAATTATAAATATATCTCAACATCGTTGCTTGAAAACAACTGCATTGTTTGGTTATTTTTTTGCGAATACACCGATTATATATATTCTTAAAACATTCACCCGCGTCTCAGTGTTTCGCGATATGAGTCAGATATTGAAAAGATATTTTGTTATCAATATGGTGGAATCGGATTATTTGGGGAGATTTGGGAAAATTAAATTAAAATCTAAAACTTATTTTTATTTACGTAAAAGTACTTCACTTTTATGCTTTTGTGCAGGTTCCCATAAATTCAACATCCTCTGTGAATTTTCATTTATGTGACTTGGGAAATATCTTTTGAAGATATATTAATTTCTGAAAACTAGTAAATACCTTGGAACAGATAGATATGGAAAGATTTAGTGAAGGATGAAGAACTCCCGAAGAAGTTGACGATAGGAGTCATTGCTGGCGTGGTCGGCGTAATAATAATCCTGGGAATAATAGCCAGGAAGCGGATTTTTAAGTGTAAAAGAAGCAACAGTGCTTCGGAAAAGGAAATTGAGTTATCCGCTGTGAATAGTACTCCGGGGTCAACGGGCGTTCAACACTCTGCGTTAAACAGAGAGATGTCAACAAATCAGATATGCTTGGTTTCGAATCCAGAGGAAGTAGTTCAGGGAATGGAAAGCATTGTACAAACTAAGGGACTACGAGTCACGGGTCCATTTTTTTTTTAGACTAAATTAATATCCTCCACAAGTAAATTGCATGCGGATTAACGTTGGAATCAGGGTAATTTTCTTCATTTTCTATTGAACATTTCTCGGTCACACTATGAATGATATGTACGGCAGATAATGACCATTTTTTCTGTGTTCAAACATAGTATGTTTGAAATTAAATTAAATTAAATGAGGTTACGTGGTAACAATAAACTCGAGCAGAGACACGCATGGTGTTGGTCAAAGGTCATTTACTCGATGTTAGTTTAGAAACTTGGGCGCGGTTACCGCCTATAATCATGTGGGTTATGCATCGAGGGGTCTACGCTTATGGACAGAGTCGAGAAGGAAAATGAACATTTTTAAGAACTTTGCCCAATTCTGTGAAAATGGATATTAAAAAAAAAAAAAAAAAAAAAAAGAACAATGAAACATCGAGTTGGTAGAACAATTTTCACGATGGACACGAACATTGTTGGGTTGCCGATGTAGGCTCCCCTATATATATTTTTTTTTGTTGTTTTTTTGTTTCGGCGTGCACAGGTTTTTGTTGTTTTGGCGTGCACATGTTTTATATAATTGTCGGGCTTGTGTGGCATGGGGAGGAGAGTGAGGGTGTTGCGCTTAAAATGTTCTTAGGTGAACATTTTGGAAAATGGGTGGGCGAGGAATGTAATATAACAATCCCGCCCCACCCGAGGAAGCTGAGCAAGCGGGGGCGTTTCCGGTCGTTGAAAGGAACGGATGTTTGTTTGACCTTATTTCCGGCAGTAGCGGAAATGGCTACAAGAGGCAAACAGAACAGGTGGCTCTGAGAATTACGTGGGCGTGCGTGGGCGAGGCAAAAATCGGAAGTACCGGTTTGGAGATTATAAAAAGTCCTCGGGCACGGATTTCACCAGTCTGGGCAGAGAGACAGGGTCAGGCAGAGAGCCAGACCAGACCAGAGGAGCAACAGATACGACACCCCCCCCCGTCAACCCTGGAAGCGCGCTCTCACTCTCTGTTCACTAGGCTACACGGTCCATCGTTATTAATAAAAATATCACTTGATATATTTTTATATACAGACGTGTTTGTTGTTTATTGATATATAACACACGTACTTCTACGAGTGTCATTCAATAAATAAGTTGAATTTTCGGTATAAGGACTTCTACGAGGGTCCTTCATTAATAAGTTGAATTTTCGGTATAAGGACTTCTACGAGGGTCATTCAATAAACAAGGTGAATTTTTCGGTATAAGGACTTCTACGAGTGTCATTCAATAAATAAGGTGAATTTTCGGTATAAGGACTTCTACGAGGGTCATTCAATAAATAAGGTGAATTTTCGGTATAAGGACTTCTACGAGGGTCATTCAATAAATAATGTGAATTTTTTGGTATAAGGACTTCTAATACAAATAGAAGCGTACTTCTTTTAAATTTTATTTCCTTTTTTCACAGGTATTTTAATTTTTTGCAGATTGAAAAACACTTTGAGAATTTTGGAAATTAAACAAGATGTCCGTCCAAGAATCATGCTCCAGGATTGAACAGAGGTCACTTATCAAGTTTTTGGTTGCTAAAGGGTGCAAACCAGTTGAAATTCATAGGAGAATATCAACTGTGTATGGTGCCACATGTTTCAGTCAAAAAATATCTACAAGTGGGCTAAATTTTTTAAAGAAGTTTGAAAGTGACGATGAAGCCAAAAGTGCTGTGACCGATAGGCTGAGAAATCAATCCAAAAATTTTTACTCTGAAAGAATACAGATGGGAAAAGTGTGTGACACTGCTGGGAGACTAGAAAAATTCACCTTAGAAAAATTCACCTTATTTATTGAATGACCCTCGTAGAAGTCCTTATACCGAAAAATACACCTTATTTATTGAATGACCCTCGTAGAAGCCCTTATACCGAAAGATTCACCTTATTTATTGAATGAACCCCGTAGAAGTCCTTATACCGAAAAATTCACCATATTTATTGAATGACCATCGTAGAGGTCCTCATACCGAAAGATTCACCTTATTTATTCAATGACCCTCGTAGAAGTTCTCATACCGAAAAATTCACCTTATTTATTGAATGAACCTCGTAGAAGTTCTTATAACGAAAAATTCACCTTATTTATTGAATGACCCTCGTAGAAATTCTTATACCGAAAAATTCACCTTATTTATTGAATGACCCTCGTAGAAGTTCTTATACCGAAAAATTAACCACGTTTATTGAATGACACTCGTAGAAGTTCTTATACCGAAAAATTCACCTTATTTATTGAATGACCATCGTAGAAGTCTTCATACCGAAAAATTCAGCTTATTTAGTCAATGACCCTCGTAGAAGTTCTTTTACCGAAAAATTCACCTTATTTATTGAATGACCCTCGTAGAAGTTCTTATACCGAAAAATTCACCTTATTTATTGAATGACCCTCGTAGAAGTTCTCATACCGAAAAATTCACCTTATTTATTGAATGACACTCGTAGAAGTTCTTATACCGAAAAATTCACCTTATTTATTGAATGACCCTCGTAGAAGTTTTTATACAGAAAAATTCACCTTATTTATTGAATGACCCTCGTAGAAGTTCTTATAACGAAAAATTCACCTTATTTATTCAATGACCCTCGTAGAAGTTCTTATACCGAAAAATTCACCTTATTTATTGAATGACCATCGTAGAAGTCCTTATACTGACAGATTCACCTTATTTATTCAATGACCCTCGTCAAAGTCCTTATAGCAAAAAATTCACCTTATTTATTGAATGACCATCGTAGAAGTCCTTATACCGAAAAATTCACCTTATTTATTGAATGACCCTCGTAGAAGTTCTTATACCGAAAAATTCACCTTATTTATTGAATGACCCTCGTAGAAGTTCTTATACCGAAAATTTCACCTTATTTATTGAATGACCCTCGTAGAAGTTCTTATACCGAAAAATTCACCTTATTTATTGAATGATCCTCGTAGAAGTCCTTATACCGAAAGATTCACGTTATTTATTCAATGACCCTCGTGAAAGTTCTTATACCGAAAAATTCACCTTATTTATTGAATGACCCTCGTAGAAGTTCTTATACCGAAAAATTCACCTTATTTATTGAATGACCCTCGTAGAAGTTCTTATACCGAAAAATTCACCTTATTTATTGAATGACCCTCGTAGAATTTCTTATACCGAAAAATTCACCTTATTTATTGAATGACTCTCGTAGAAGTCCTTTTACCGAAAAATTCACCTTATTTATTGAATGACCCTCGTAGAAGTTTTTATACAGAAAAAATTCACCTTATTTATTGAATGACCCTCGTAGAAGTCCTTATACCGAAAATTCACCTTATTTATTGAATGACCCTCGTAGAATTCCTTATACCGAAAATTCACCTTATTTATTGAATGACACTCGTAGAAGTACTTATACCGAAAATTAAACTTATTCATTGAATGACCCTCCTAGAAGTCCTTATACCGAAAAATTCACCTTTTTTATTGAATGACCATCGTAGAAGTCCTTATACCGAAAAATTCACCTTATTTATTCAATGACCCTCGTAGAAGTCCTTATACCGAAAGATTCACCTTATTTATTCAATGACCCTCGTCAAAGTCCTTATAGCAAAAAATTCACCTTATTTATTAAATGACCATCGTAGAAGTCCTTATACCGAAAAATTCACCTTATTTATTGAATGACCCTCGTAGAAGTTCTTATACCGAAAAATTCACCTTATTTATTGAATGACCCTCGTAGAAGGTCTTATACCGAAAAATTCACCTATTTATTGAATGACCCTCTTAGAAGTCTTTATACCGAGAACCTCACCTCATTTATTGAATGACCCTCGTTTACACTTCATATGTTACGAAACGTTAGCTCGAAAGCGGGCAACGTGTCACTTTTCTGGAATTTTCCCATAATTACTTTCTCACATGAGTAATTAAATATGTAGCATTTGAAAATCTAATATCCTACAATTTCTAGAGGAATCAAACAATAACCAAAATATAACGTAAACTAAGACACACGCATCTCAATGCTTATAGTAATGTCCACAAAAACATGCATATAAAATCGAATAACGTGGATCAATTTTATTATTTCAAAGCCTATGCACCTTAAGTTGGTGTAATGGTTAGTAGGCTTGTCTCGCTAGAACCATTACAATTGAGTAGTGAGTTCGGTCCTCACTGGGTGTCCTATACTTTGTGCCATATCCCAGCTTTAACTTTATTACTTCAAAGCTCCCAAGAAAATTTCGGCATAAAATGTCCCTTAAGAAACTGGTGTGCCATTCTTCTTCTTCTTCTT
>JBBBDQ010030444.1:0-100000 GCA_037127315.1 Ascarosepion bandense
TATATATATATATATATATATATAACGGTTTTTATCATAATAGAAAGGATACATTTTTGTCATCTGTCGCTAGATTTGTGGATGGTGTAATAGCTAGCACACAATGAGTAAACTGAGATACGAGTTTAAAATCCGCTTGTTTTTGTTAAATTCACATACACGTGACTATCTTTAGGGAAGGTATAAATCTATTTCCTTCTTAAAAGAATGTGTTAATTAGTGAAAATAAATGATGTAAAAAAATTGTTCCTACAATATTTAGTTGTATGAATTTAAAAAGATTATTCTTATAATTTAAATGTTTTTTCTTATAATTTAAATGTTTTTCTTATAATTTAAATTTGTTTTAAATAACAACCCTTACTATAGTCAGTGAGTTAAGTGCCATACGCGATACACGCTTGGGCGATCATGTCTCGAAAGAGACATGACTGACTGGGCAGAAGATTATCCCGCTGTAGGTTGCCATTGCTTTCTGCGGTAGACCGGTTGCGAGCCAAGGCTATAGAACCCAATCTGTCCTACTATTCAACCCATAACTGGAAAGAAGAGACGGATTAATACCTTTCCCAAGAGTATTTGTGCGTAAATGAATGCAAGGATTTCAACTGGAATTTGAACGTGGCTCCCCGATTTCTCGTTCCGAGCCGATATCCACTGCACCACAACGCACAACGTTACTTAATTAGTTCTCTCATTCACTGAATAGATGCTAAAATATGATTGTCAATTTCACCTTCGAAGTCTAAGGATGCACGTATTTTAAGCGGTAAGAAAAAATCTGTTGAATTTGCTTAGATCTCCTTTCAGAAATTACCTTTGATTACATTATATTGTGGTAATTTTCTTTTCTATTTATAACTAGAGTACTCGTGCCGTCAAAAACTATTACAATTGTTACAAAGTTTTAAGAGCGAGGCGCAATGAAACAAAAGTTTTGAAACAATGTATTGAAATTCAACAGAGATAAATTCAGCAGAGATAAATTATTCACGACTAAAATAGAGGCTAATTAATCTCTTCTATTTGTATTTTTTAATGTTCAATGATTCATTGATTACTTCTATTATTATATGTATCGCTTTCCGCTCAGTCCATTTTCATACGTTTCACAGAACAATTGAATAGAAATATCTCTCGGAAAAAAAAATGATTAGCAAAATAACAACAAAGACGGCGACGATACAGCCTATACCAAAAACAAGTTAAAGCTAAACGATCACTTAATAGACAAATGTGTCTGTTTGCCTCACATGAAAGGCTTGAACAAATAAGACTGCACTATAAGAAACGTATATAAGTGAAGGGGCTGATTAATCAAACGGTTTATTTTTCACGGGAAATAGTTGTGTCTAAATGCAGTTAAATTTTTTTTTATAGATTATTAAAACGATTAAAGTAAGTAATCACACAGAAATTTGCTAATTTTTATTTTCTCAATTTTTATTACAGTGGGACAGAAAAAATATAAATAACTACATATTAATAATTATTATAGGGTTTGATGATCACTATTCTCTGTTTAAGATGTTCTATTAATCGCATAACTTTGTTGCATTATATTACTGTATTCATTAATTAAACTTTATTATTGTCGGACAAGCAACATTTCTTAGTGGCACCTGCTCGGAACCTAACAATTCGAACCCTTCATGCCATGTTTACTGTGTCAAACAACCCCCATTCCTTCCGTCTTCTTTTGATAAAACGCAAGTTTTACTCGTTTTTCTTTCAAACTTAATTTGTGGAACAAACTCCCAAGAGAATGCTTCCCAAACCACTAAAATCTTTATCTTTTTAATTCCAGGATCAAGTATCTATTCATCCTCATAAAACTTTTATTTCTCCACTTAAAATCTCATTTAGTAAGTTCTACATTGAGTGGCTACCGAGCCTTGTCGTGGGGAACTTTCAGTAAAAAACAAAGTATGCATGGACATAAAAATCATAATAGATATAAAGTTTTGCACTGTCAGCGATTTCGTGTATCCGGTGACGTTTTTAGAAAATATCTTCTAAGAATATGGGAGACGATTCGAGTCTAAAACTTTCAAAGAAGGAAATTATTTATTCATGCAGTGGTTGCTTTCAATGATGAGTTTCCATAAAATGTTAAGTGAAGCCAAGATAATGCAAGGAAATTATTGGCTATATATAATATGTCCTCTGCCTTAAATCAAACTACTAGATTAACCAACAAGATGGCTACTCATTTTCTCTCTCTCTCTCTCTTTATCTTTTAATTTCTGCCATTACCATATTATCGCTGCTCATTCTTCTTTAATTTTTTTTCTTTTTATTTTTACTATTCCTGTCTGTCTTTCCAATTTTCTTTGCATTCTAGGCAATCTATTCTCCCTCATTTAGGATATTTTCTTTTTATCTCATTTATCTATTTCCCATGATCCGTTTTACTTTTTATTTGTCTCTTTTTATTTTTTCATTCCTTATTCTCCTGTTTCTTCTCTCGTATCGCTCTAAATTTGTTTTATTGGTGTTTTTTATTTAAAATATCCAGTGGATATCGGCTCGGAACGAGAAATCGGGGAGCCGAGTTCGAATTTCAGTTGAATTCATTGCATTCACTCACGCGCAAATACCCTTGGGAAAGGTATTAATCCGTCTCTTTCCCTCCAGTTATGGGTTAAATAACAGGACAGATTGTGTTCTATAGCCTTGGCTGGCAACCAGTCTACCGCAGAAAGCAATGGCAACCTACTACGGGATAATCTTCTGCCCAATCAGTCATGTCTCTTTCGAGACATGATCGCCCAAGCGTGTATCACGTATGGCACTTAACTGACTTTTTTTGTATACCTCTTAAACTAGGTTTGCCAGGGATTCTTTCAATATGTTGTGTTGTTTAATTTTATTATCATTCCAAGTGCACCCGCTATTACTGGTACTATTCTTGTTTTCAATTTCCACATTTTTTTCTATTTCAATTTCCAGGTTCATATATTTTGATAGGTTTTCAAATTCCTTGGTTGCTATGTTACAATCCGCTGAACAAGCCATATCAATTAGTAAGTAAGCTTTTATTGTTATTATTATTATTATTATTGCTCTATTTTATCAGTAACGCTACACGATCGCCCAAACGTGTTTCACGTATGGCTCTTAACTGACTGAATGTAGTATATGCTGGAACACTAAGTGCATAAGCCACAATTTAAAAAAAACGTAATTTGATTTTTCTATTTAAACATGACTCCTTGTCTGTCCTCTTTATTTATTTTTAGAAAAGCTAAATCAGGCCCAATATGGAGCAATGTTGCCACATTTGGGAGGCAACTGCCCAGTTCTTACTTTCCGGTCTTCATAGAGTTCAAAAGCCTTCTCCGAGTCCTTGTTATTAAAAAGTTATTTTTCACACTCCAACCTTTCTCTCTCACAAGCGGGATGTGGCGAACCGCTCAAAGTGTTCGGACGAATCAGATTCATCGTTTCCAACAGGTTTAACCTTTACGGCTAGAACCAGCAATGTCACTTCCATCGTAAGAAACTACCCAGATTCTTCCGGTAATCCATCAGCGAGAAGTAAGTTCCACTCGAGCAACTTCTCCCCGCAAATCACTGCTTTGTGGAACAGCCGGCAAACAGAATCCTCTCCCTGATCACTACATTCTAAACCAGTTTAAATCTAGAGTTAACCGATATATTCCCGGACTGTCTATATAAACTCACCTTTAGCATAACCCTCTACCTCGAGTGACCTCCCTCTACCGGGTTTTGTACAGGCTGGGATAAATGGGAGCTGGGATAAAAGATGGAGCTTCTCATTGCCGTGCCAGATCGGTGATACTACTGCTTAAATCTTAATCATGTTTATCTATAATCGCCAATGGTAGTTTTTATGAATAGGCATCACTTGAGTGAAACAAACGGAAGAAAGAAGCGACGAACAAGAAGTAAAAGATCTATGTTACGACTGAACAACAATTTTAACGTCGAGGCTCTGGAAATTAATGCAAGTCCAAATTCTTCGGTGTTATATATATATATATATATATATATATATATATGAAAGGCAATATAGACAGTGTGGACTGTCTATACAACAATGCCTCCCTGATTAAAAAGGTTTTGCTTGTTTTTAACCTTTTAAAACCCTTCAACTTGAAATAAACCTCATCACTTGATAAGACACAAGAAGTGTCGAAACAAAATAGCTACTTCTGTAGTGATATTATAATATATTCTTGTTATAATTTCTAAAAAAAACATTATTAAGTTTACTTTGTATTGAGCACTTTTTTAAAGAATAGTGTTTCTTGGATACGGAATATTATAATATATTCTTGTTATAATTTCTAAAAAAACATTATTAAGTTTACTTTGTATTGAGCACTTTTTTAAAGGATAGAGTTTCTTGGATACGGAATATTATTCCGTCCATACGTACCCTATATACTCGATATCGGGGTGTAGATAGAGCGTTGATTAGAACAAAGTGTTTGTCTCTCAAATAGAGCAGATTCATGCCGACCTCGAAATTTCGTGAGGACACCGTTATGATCTTCTCACTCTCCTGGGCTGTTAAATAGATTTAGAACAAGTACTCTTATGTTATAATTGTTTCTAAAGAAACAAACAGCCCAAACGAGTATCTCCTTCATTTTTTAGGGCATTGTCGAGAACTCGATGCTATACATGAAAACATAAGCCTCGTAACAGCTCGGTACGTTTTTCTTTGTTTCCAAAGAAATTTTCCTGTCTCTTAGTGATCAGCTTAGCTTTGGAAATGCATCTTTTTCCAGCCAAATACGACTTCGGATCTCAGTGTCGCATTTTCCGTTCTCTGTTAGAACACTTCCAGTATATTAAATATATGTGTTTGCTTGGTTTTAGTATACCCGACATGTAAATGGCATTTCGGACTCCTCTATTTGCTGATGACTATAGATTAAGTATTCTGGAAGTTCATGTTTTTTTCTCACTTTCTTTCATTACATGTGTAAGAGGGTTTGTAGTTTCTATTCCGTGTCTGCTATCAGCATTGTGTCATATGCGATTAAATTAAGGGTATAGCCAATGGATCTGTTTATGTTGAAAAGTGAATGTTTTATGAAAAATAAATGTATTTTTCATCATAGGCTTCACATATATTGATGTATTACATATTCACTATTGAATATTTAATATCTCAATGAATGTCGAGCATTAACACGGAAGATTATAGTGAACAAGTAATATTTGTTGTGAAAAATAAATCCGTTCACCATTTCATTTTAAATGCATTGTCAAAGAATGAGATTAGGTTGAAAGTATAAATATTTTTATCATAACGTCACGAAATGACTGATTATTCACTTACTGAATTAATTTCGATTGCAATGAACGAGGTTATGTTAAAAATTAAATACTTATGGGAAGTAATTATTTTTCACTTTTCATAACCTGCTTATGAGAAATGATCAAGTTTGAAATGAGGTAGAAAAATAAATACTTGGGTAAAATAACTGCATTTTTATAGGATACGGCCGTTTTGATAGCTTCGATATTTATCAAACTATTAAATATATTGACAAGGAAACAATTAATGGTCACTCTATATAATATAATTATCAAAAACCAGGTGTGGGCGACAAAGCGAACCTCGCTGCCGAGCTTGAAAAGGACCTCCAATCCGTAGTGGCCTTGAGTAGGAAATGGCTAGTAAATTTCAATGCTTCTAAAACGAAGCTGTTATCAACTAACCACCATAGAAAATCGCATCTACCTCCCATTAGCATGAGACAGGCTTGCTTCCCAGAGAGTAAAATACTACGCCTCCTTGGCCTTACAATTTCGGCGGACCTCAAATGGAATGACTATATCGAATCCATTGCTAAATCTGCCGCTATGAAAGTCGGCTCTCTGTGCAGGGCCCGGAAGTTTTTTCCACCTGAATCTATCCTGCACATATAAAAATCTACCATCCGCCCGTGTATTGAATATTGCTTATTTTTTTCAAAGAAATTTATTTACTGGAGGATAATTTTTTAATAATTTTTTTTGTTTTAAAATCCCTCTGTTAAATTTCTTGGTCGTCTTCTTTGCTCGGCCATTGTATAGTTAGTTGACTCTCACCCGCCTCCCGCATATACAGCACGTAGCATCCAAAAAGATAAAATAATTCTTCTATCAACTGGTTTAAGCACGTGTTTTTTGGAGGTTGGGAACAACTTTAATAATAAGTCATGATTTTGCTTTGATTTCATGTTAATTTTTTGTTGTGGCTAATTTTAAAAGTTTCATAGTTATTTGAACGAGTGCTTTTTTGTCTTATATTTTTTTCAAAGAAATTTATTTACTGGACTTTACCTAAGTTAAAACTTAGTTAACTCAACGCCCCTACTTTTTCTTTTTTTTATTTTTATTTTTATTTTTTTTTCAGTTGGAGTAGATAGACTAAACTATCGCCCGGTTCACACTCCATCCACTTCTATTGTACAGGTGTAGAGGCTCATCCCTTGTTCCCTGTTCAGTATGTGGTTTCCGGCTTTCTCTTTTCCAATCTTTTCACTTTTCTTTTTCTTATTTTTTCTTTTTCTTTTTCTTTTTTTTCAGTTGGAGTAGATAGACTAAACTATCGCCCGGTTCACACTCCACCCACGTGTATTGTACAGGTGTAGAGGCTCATCTCTTGTTCCCTGTTTAGGATGTCGTTTCCGGCTTTCTCTTTTACAATCTTTTCACTTTTCTTTTTCTTATTTTTTCTTTTTCTTTTTTTTCAATTGGGGTAGATAGACTAAATTATCTCCCGGTTCACACTCCACCCACGTCTTTTGTACAGGTGTAGAGGCTCATCCCTTGTTCCCTGTTTAGGATGTGGTTTCTGGCTTTATCTTTTCCAAATCTTTTCACTCTTGCGTAGCTCCCTGCACACCAGTGGCGTTACCGCCTTGCTCGTGGTGATATGATTAAAAAAAAATATCTGGTCAGGTGCCCCAGCTGCTTTCCTTGGGCTTCTTGACAATATACAAAGGAGGATCTGTAACGTGGTTGATACTGACTTGGCAGACCGGCTGCAACCACTCTCTCACCGGCGTGATGTGGCTTCCCTGTGCCTCTTCTACAAGTATTTTCATGGCTTCTGCTCCGATGAAATTAGATCACTGGTGCCGCCTAAGCACGAATTTACACGAGATACTAGATTAGCAACTGGGTCCCAACCTTTTACGGTTAAACAGATAAGATGTAACCGTAAATTCTACTTCAACAGCTTCTTTTCTCGCGCTTCCCGCCTGTGGAACTCCCTTCCACAAGTCTGCTTTCCCGACAGCTACAATCTCCAGGTGTTTAAATGTAGGGTCAATAGACACCTCCTATCACACTAACTCCCAATTATTCTCAGAACACTCTCATCTACCCAACCCTCATTCTCGGTATCCTTACCCGCCTATCACCCACCCTCTGACATTTTCTATATTTAACCATCCTTTCTCCACTCTATGTAGCCCCCTGCGCAGTAGTGGCAGTGATATGCCTTGCTCGGGGTGAAACGCTTATAAAAAAAATCTTTCAATATATATATATATATATATATTTGTTTTACCTTGGGAATGAATTAATATATACAAAACAAGGACTTAACAACACAGACCACAAATGCAGATTTAAATAGATGAGAAGCCATTTTTTCTTTACCTTTAGGAATTCTTTTAGGACAACACATTTTCAAAAGGAATTGTTCGTAAAAATATTTTTTAACGAAAGCAAGTAGCTATTTTTTCATAGGGAATAAGTGATTATAATGGCAAATGCTGTAACTCGACTGAAACAATTTATTAATAAAAACAATTTACAATCAAAGGAATAGCAAAGGCTTCAACAGAGTATAAAAAAAAGAATAGATGCTACTCATAAATAGACAAAGTGAACGAATGAAATTCTCTTTCTCTCTTGTTGATGTAACTTGATGTTTATAGGTTCAAGTACATGCGAATGATGATTTTTTTTAAGTGGGCTCTGTGCAGAACAGTCAAGCTGCTATCTTCATATGCTTTGGCACAATCCGGACTATTAAGCAGTTGTTGACTTATTGATGTGTCATCTGCAGAATGAATCGTCGTCAAAGGGAGATTGGGGTTGGCACGAACATATAGACGAATTCGGGTCTTTAATAGGTTTGTTCCACATATTCAGTGTCATAATTACATCAAAACTTGTACACAATCAGATTATTTTGAAAGACCAGTTTTAACAAAATAGGGAAACACCGATTTGGTAACGACAATAACACGTAACTTAACAGTTGTGAACCCTGAAATAATGCGAACAGGCACTTTGTTAGCAAGCATTTGACTTTTCCTACCTAGTCGCTGCACTTTCAGGTAAATTGGACAAAGACTGAGTTCAAAAACAGCCGGCCGTTTAAGAAGACTGATCTTAAGCCGAATCATGCGTTTTATGACATTCGTGGGAGACACATTGTCATTCAAAATGTGATGAATATTCTAAAGTTCTTGACCAAGTTTTAAAAAAAGAACAAATCATGAATGCGAGATAGAATAGAGTAAAAATAAAATTGGTCCTAAGGAAGTTAGGAACAAATGAATTTCAATTAGTGTCCAGATATGTGAACGTAGGTTTGCGATAAACAGATGTAATTAACAAAATGTCTCTACGTTAAAACGAGAACGTCCAAGAAAGGCAAAGTACAATTATTTTCTACTTCCACAGTGAATTTCAGTGGTGGATTAAGAGAATTGAACTGGGTAATAAAAGCCATAACGTCGTCTATTGAACTAAAGATAGAAATATATATAAATAGTTACAGCTCAGACATAAATTAGATTTAAATTAGACCAGTAAAAATTTGTATTACAAAGTGCTCAATACATGTTTGAAGGGAAATGAACTTTACCATGAAGAGATTTTAAATATTAAAAAGTGGTTATGACATTATTGGTTTTGTCAGACGACTTTTATTTCAAAACAAATCCCCTGACGAAACCGAAAAAGTCGAAACCAACTTAAATACCAGACTGAGCAACCCTGTGTCTTTTGATTCATAACTGACTTGGCAGAAAATTGCCGTTTTTTTGGCTGCGGTAGACATGTTCAGTAGATACACAAAGATAGAAAAAGGCGTAAGACAAGGATGTGTCTTTTCACCGGATTTGTTCAACCTATACAGCGAGAATATTTTGAGGACCCTAGATGACACACCAGGATTTATTATTGGAGGCCACAACCTGAACAACATAAGATACGCGGACGATACAGTACTGATTGCGGACACGGAAAGGAAACTGCAAGATCTCATACAGAAAGTAGCAGTGGAGAGTGACAAGAAGGGACTACAAATAAACTTTAAGAAAACTGAGTGCATGGTCATCAGCAAAAGATACAACCCAAAATGCCAAATACAGATGGGGGATAACAGAATCAAACAAGTCCAAGAATTTAAGTACCTAGGAAGTGTTCTAACAGGAGATGGAAAGTGCGACACGGAGATCCGAAGGCGAATTGGCATGGCAAAGGACGCGTTCCAGAAGATGAGCAAAATACTAACACACAGGAAGATCTCAATAGAAACGAAGAAAAGAGTGCTAGACTGCTACGTGATGTCAGTTCTTCAGTACGGCTGTGAATGCTGGACAATATCATCGAAAATGAGGACAAAACTGGAAGCAGCCGAAATGTGGTTCTACAGAAGGATGCTACGGATATCGTGGACTGAGCATACAAGCAACGACGAAGTGTTAGAAAGAATGGCAACAAAAAGGAAATTGATGCTGAGCATCAGGAAGAGACAACTGAAGTTCCTGGGACATGCAATGAGGAAGGAGAGCCTGGAGAACCTGATACTAACTGGACAGATAGAAGGAAGGAGAGACAGAGGAAGGCAGCGGATAACATATCTGCAGAGTCTGATCAGGTGGATGACGGAACGGGTGTTGCGAGGTGTAACAGGAGCAAACATACTAAGAGCCACAAGGGATAGAGAGACGTGCAGATCCATGATCGCCTACGTCCTGAAGGGACAGGGCACATAGAAGAAGAAGAAGGCATGTTGCTAACCAAAGCGACAGAACCGAATCTATTGTGCTATGCAACCCACAGAGTGAGGAGTGAAAAGTATTTACGCCTAATTGAATGCAACGAATTCAACTGGTTATCAAACTTATCTCTCTGATTTTTCATTCCTGGCCGATGTCCATGACACTGCGTCGCTCATTCAGTTTATAACTTCGCTTAAATTTATAAAATCTAATTATCATGGGAGAAAGTTTTTCAGAACAATCAGTATAAAAAGTATTCATAGAAAAAGAGCAGGAAAGTTACATTAAGTAACAGATACCGAGATGTATTTTGTCAAGAATGTCTAAATATATAGCAGAAGAACAAGACCAGATGTGACAGCAATGTTCAATGCATGGATAAATAAATGATGTGTAAATGTCACGTAGATTCTAGCTAGAAGAATTATCTTTCAAGACATAGTGAACAAACTTTTTAGTAGACGATCTAACAGTCAATTCAATAAAACATTTCTACTTCATGTCAGCGAAAAACGTTCGCCCAAGAAGCTGTAATAGAGATTAGCATCAACCATAATTGTGAAAGACAAAAGAGTTCTCTGAGACGATCAAAAAATGTCAGTCTCGTTTTGGGGCGTTAAAATCAACAATAACCTTCAATTACAATTGACTCATTGTCCTGGAGAATGTTTGTTTTTTGTGTGTCAATGCGCGTGTGTGCAAACACAGATTAATTCCTACCCATACCCAATCTTTTATCATTTATATCTCTACAGGCATCTCTCAATATTCGCCCTATATAACAGCACGTATTCTCTCTGTTTGTAACATTAATCAAACTGTTTAAAAGTACTACTGGCAATAAAATAGATTTATCAATTTAAAAAGCAATTTTCTGAAGCATTAAAGATATTAAAGATTAAAAAAAAAAACAAGAGGAAATAAAACATATCAGAAAATTTATAAAAATCTTTTTCAAATTATTTTCCAAGCGTCACATTGTCGAATCATTTTTCCTCAAATTCTTTCAATTTTTAATTGGTCACTTGAATGAAAAACTTCTTAAAGCCATCTTCTCGTACCAAGACCAATGAAAGAAAGTTAAAACAAAAAACAATGAAAATAAACAATGAAAGAATATTTTTAGTTCTTCATCTTTCAATTTGTTTCTTTCGTGTCATTTAATCAACCGATATCATCTTCTACGTGCCGTGATCCTTCAGTACGTAGACGATCATGGCCCTACACTTATTCCTACCCCTTGTCTTCTCCTGCTATTCCACTCAATCTCCGCTCCACCGTCTGTTCAAGTCCATCAGATGTCATGCGCTGCTTCCCCTTGTGCCTTTTCCCCACTATCCGTCTCTAGTGAAAGTTTCCTGTCCTTGAATATTTTACTCAGCTTCTGAAACGCATCCTTCGCCATGCTAATTTGCCTTTCCTCATTCAGTCAGTTAAGTGCCATACGTGATATACGCTTTGGGCGATCATGTCTCGAAAGAGACATGACTGACTGGGCAGAAGATTATCCCGCAGTAGGTTGTCATTGCTTTCTGCTGTAGACTAGTTGCCAGCCAAGGCTATAGAACAAAATCTGTCCTGTTATTTAACCAATAACTGGAGGGAAAGAGACGGATTAATACCTTTCCCAAGGGTATTTGTGAGTAAGTGATGGCAAGGAATTCAGCTGGAATTCGAACTCGGTCCACTGCACCACAACGAACATCCTCCTCATTACACGTCCTTTCCTCATTACACGTCCCAAAAGCTTCAGCTGTCTTTTCCTGATGTTGTGTATCAGTTTCCTTTTAGTGTCCATACTCTTCAAATAAAAAAAATAATCAGCCGACATAATAATGTTAATTGCAGCCATTAGTTGAAGTAATTACAAATGATTTTTGTCGAGTTCATAAATTAAACATCTGCGAATAAAATTAACAATAACTTTTACTTTGCTGTGATGCGCATTTTGAAAAACGTGTAATTAACTTTTCTTTTTTAATTTTATAATCATTTCACCCTGAGCAAGGGAGGTTTTGCCACTGGTGCGCAAGTGATTACAGTGAGAAAAAAATAAAAAACAGTGCACAGTGAATGCCGAAGAAGGCATAGGTGATGGATAGGATTTGGGAAGATAGATGGAATTTAAAAGCTAACCAGATTACTGAGAGACAAGAAAATCTCATTGGAAACAAAGAGAAGAGTGTTGTATTGCTATGTGATATCTCTTCTTCTGTATGGAAGTAGATGTTGGACGATCTCATCAAGGATAAAAGAGAGGCTTGAGGCAGCAGAAATGTGGTTTTACAGAAGGATACTGAGGATACCATGGACGGAGAACGTGACCAACGATGAGGATGGAAACGAGGAAAAACTCATACTTAACACCAGGAAGAGACAGATGAGGTTTCTGTAACACGAAAATGAGTAAGGGAAGACTGGAAGATTTAATACTCACAGGGCGGATAGGATGACAAAGAGACAGAGGAAAGCAGAGTGAGAGATACTCTATAGGCCTGAGCAAATGGATGGCAGAGCAGGGTTTGGGAGAGATAACAAGAGGAAGAATATTGAGGGCGGCAATACACAGAACCATGTGGAAGTCCATGATCGCCTATGTCCTGAAGGGATACATCACATGATGAAAAAGTAGAAAAATATAGGAATTAGGTAGGTAGATGGGATTTAGGGAGGTAGAAGATTTAAACTTTTAGAGATTGTAGATGTCAGTGAAGCACGTTTATGGATGTCAGTTCCACAGACAAGAATCCCAAGAAAAAGTATCAAAGCAGAAACTTTCCGGGGAAATAATAATAGTATAAGGATAAAAGTCTTATTAATTAATTAATTAATTAATTGTTATGAAATAGATATGAAAACTGTGGGCATCAATAGGTGTCATGGTGTTATATATCGCCGTACGACGACAAAACAACAAACACGCATATATAAAAATATAAGGTTATATTTTTATTAATGACGACGAACCGTGTGGAATAGAGAACGGAAGGGTGAGAGCGCACATAGAATGGGTTGACGGGAGTGTAGTCTTGCCTGTGGTGTTTCTCTGCTTCCACTGGCCGTTCTCTGCTGGCGAATCCATGTGTCGAGGTCTTTATATAGTCTTCTAGAACCAGGACTTTCCTTCCGGTCCTGCCTCGCCCACGCAACGCCTACGTAATTCCCAGAGACACCTGTTCTGTTTGCCTCCGTAGTCATTTCCGCCGCTGTCGGAAATAAGGTCAAACGACATCCGCTCCGGCCTCGACAGGATGTATTTCACAAACACCCGCCCTGCCGCTCGCCGACCCCTCCACCGACGGGAAACACCATCGCTTGCATCACTTCCTCGGGTGGGGCCAGATTGTTATATTACAATGGGAGAGCATAGAAGTCAGTCGGACCAAATGGAGAGGAACCCCGGCCCAACAACTTAAATCAAGGAAAGAGCAACTGACACAAGTCGCCATGTGTCAGTTGGCGGATTCGCAAAAAGCAAAATGACAGCTCCGACAGACCTGAAACAAAACATAAATGCGGCCACTGCAACAAAGACTGTTACCCCCGCATCTCTTTCTACAGTCACAGACGCCGATGCTCCAGCTAAGCAGACAACTAGGATGCTAACCATGATCAACCCTGACCAACGGAGGCCTACTACTACTACTACTGCTACAATAGCTGAAAGTAGAAGCGATGCATTTATAGATTTTCCAAGTTTACAACATTTGAAATTCCCAAACGGTTACCCATCAAAGTACTGATCAGGCTCGACATTGCTTACCTTCGGTGATCGTATAGAAACCGATGTTTCAAGGTGACGTAGCTGCTAGCACTTCAATGCTGAATATTATACTTGCATTTTTATTATTTCTTTTAATATATAACTAAATATAAACATACAATGTTACGGAAAATCCCGAAGATTAACGAAATGGCTTTAACAACCGACATATTGAAATTATTTGTTTGGACATTATCTTTAATCGATACTCGTATTTGAGTAGATATTCTGTCTTTAATCAAACAGTATATTTATATATTTATTTCTACCGGCCTGATTATTTGCGACAATTTTTTTATGAAGATGTGCGTCATTCGGCAGGATTCGAACCTGCGATCCTTATGAATTAGTGGCTTCTCCTATCTTGATAGGGGTCGCAGGTTCGAATCCTGCCGGATGATACACATTTTCATAAAAAAATTATCATAATTTTTATTTTTTTCCTAAAGATTTATCGTAAATAATCCGGCTGGTAGAAATAAATATATAAACATTCTGCTTGATTAAAAACAATATCTACCCAAATATGTGTATCGACTAAAAATAATGTTCATAGATACATATACAAGCCTTATACGAATAAACGTTTGAGTTTTTTGTTGTAATTATTAAATCAGCAATAAGAACAGTTCTATTATTTTTAATAAATAAGTACTATGATTTGGGAACCTAAATGTGCTTGCTTTATGAAGCTAGTAAGTCATCCACATCGACATTTTTTAAGAACATAAATGTACTGAATTAGTAGAAAGGTATAAATATGCGTAGTTTACATTAGAATAAAAAAAAGAGAGATCTGTGTCGGGTTTAAACTAGAGTCAATAAATTTGCCATATGCCCATTTCAATCTAGAGAATGAAGACGTAGATATGAATCTTCTTTACACGAAATTCAAAAAAGAGGAGTTAAGGTTGATACAGTCTAAAAAGCAAATAATATTCAAGTTTACGCTTTTTGATTGATTGAGATTCTTTTTTATGAGTTATCAACCATTTGAAACCGAAATATATCTTGGATTTTTAAGAATAATTCTCCTTTTTATTTTGCTTCCATAATTTTTTGCGATATTTTTTTTCAAATACTATCCTTCTATTTAGCTCATTTCTCATTCCAAGAGTGAAAAAGATAGACAGAAATAGGTCTTGTTTTCGTCCTGGTTTTTTTTTAAACATTTCACCCCGAGCAAGGCGGAAATGCCACGGATGAGCGGGGGGATACATAACTGTAAAAAAATTAATTAGAAGAGAGTGAGGAGTACAAACTAGTTAGAAATGAGCAATAGAAAGCTGAGAATGCAGGTGCGATGACAGATACATAGGTGGAGAGAAAGGGAAGGATATACGGGGGAGGGGAGAGAGCTAGAGTCCAGTGGTTAATAGATGAGTATTGACATTGCATTTAAATTTCTGGAGGTTGTAGCCATCAGAAAGCAAGAATATGGGAGCGAGTTCCACAGGCGGGAAGTGCGAAAGAAGCTGCAGGAGTAGAATTGTCGTCTGCATTTGGCTAACCTGACTGTGAATGGGTGGGACCCAGTTGCCAGTCTGGTTGCACGAGTAAACACCTGTTGAGGAAGCACCAGTGACTTAAGTTCGTCTGAGCAGAAGCCATGAAAGTATTTATAGAACAGACAAAGGGAGGCCACATTTCGACGGTGGGGAAGTGGCTGCAGTCGAGCCGCCAGATTAGTACTTATCACATTACAGACTCTCCTTTGGAGCCTGCCGAGAACACTGAGGAGAACGGCAGAAGCGCCTGACCATAAATGGCAGCAGTACTCCATGCACGGACGGATGGTTGATTTGTATATATGCAGGATGGATTCAGGCGGAAAAAAACATCCTGGATCGACATAGTGACCCAACCTTCTTAGCAGCAGATTTAGCTATGGATTCTATATAGTAGCTCCATTTGTGGCCTGAGTAGAGGGTAAGTCCGAGGAGGCGTAGTGTATTGCTTTCAGGGAGAATCGCTTGGTCCATGCTTATGGGAGGCAGGAGGGGTTGCCTGTGATGGTTGACAGACAACAGTTTGGTCTTAGACGCATTGAAGTTGACAAGCCACTTCTTGCCCCAATTCATCACAGAGTGTAGATCCCGTTCAAGGTTAGCAGCGAGATTATGTCTGTCCACCACGCCAGGTTTCTTACTGGTGCAGGAGTATATTGTAGTGTCATCTGCATAGATGCCTACTTGGGACTTGATCTCATCTGGGAGGTCGTTGATGAAAATAAAGAAGAGCATCGGGCCCAGGATAGAGCCCTGTGGGACACCAGCATTCATGCTGTAGGATGAAGAGGCATGCCCATTCAAAACAACCTTCATTTTGCGGTTATTTAAAAAGATTGGATTAGGTAAAGAAGGTGACCGGTAATACCGTAACCCCGTAGCTTGCATAGAAGGCCAGAGTGCCAAACCCTGTCAAAAGCCTTGGAGATGTCCAGAGCTATCGCGCGAGCCTCGACAGACTCATCAAGGGCCTGGAGCATGTACTCCGTTACGGTTGTTAGCAAGTCGGCCGTGGACCTGGCAAAGCGGAAGCCATATTGCCTGTCACAGAAGAGTTTTTGGGCAGTAAGATGTTGAACTATTTCAGCATTGATTATGGCCTCGAACACTTTCCCGAATATCGGTAGAAGACTGATAGGGTGATAGTTGGATGGGTCCGAGGTTTCTCCACATTTCTTAAATACAGGAACGACTGAAGAGAACTTCCAGCATGCAGGAAAGCAGGAAGCAGAACGGCAGTAGTTAAACAGTTTAGAGAGGACAGGGGAAAGTTCAGGAGCACACCTCTTAAGTACTATCACCGGGATTTCATCGTCTCCACTCGCCTTATGGGGGTCAAGTTTTGAAATTACTCTGGATACTGCTGTCGGGGTAATATATACGTCGTGCAGTTTGGCCTCAGTTCTAATAGGGAAGTCGGGTGGGTGTACTCCAGATGAGTCAAATGTGGGGTTCGATGAGAATCTGCGGGCAAAGCACTCAGCTTTGTCCGCAGATGACATGCGAACCTCAAATTCATGGATTAAAGGAGGTATTGAGGATTTGCTGTTGTTCAGCACTCGTTTGCAATCCTCCAGTAGTCCTTGGAGCCGAACTTGCGGTCAGCTATGCGCTGTCGCAATCTCTAAGCAAACAACCGTTTGGCGTCATTTAGGGTTCTCTTACACTCATTGCGGAAGTAATGTTTTCCGTGGGCAATGGCGGCTGAGTAGGCAGGAGAGAACCACGGAGAGGAATGAGGTTTTAGGCAATACTTCCTGGTGGGTATGAAGTCATTAATGCCAGCTTTCACCTATGACGAGACCTCAGAGGCACAGTCATCAACTGGTAGATCGAACACTTTTCTCTAAGGGACGTCGCAGAGGAAATCGCGAAAGGCATCCCAGTCAGCTTTTTGGTATAGGTAGGAGGTCCTATAGGTAAGGGGCTCCTGGGGGGAGTGAGAGTGGAAAGAAATACTGAGAGAGACAACAGCGTGGTCGGAGTTGCCGAGAGGGCAAAGCTGCGAGACTTGACTTATATCTAGTAGTGAAGAATGACCCGAGGGAGTGCTTGCGTAAGGGATTGGGAAATAGCGAAATTCATGGCGTGAATGCCCACTGGATCAGTAACAGCGTTTTCAAGCCACTCAGAATGATGGGCGTTGAGGCCTCCGAATACAAATATGTGGGCGAATGGGTGGTAAGAAATAGCCTTATCTATATCGTCAGCAATGCTATCTAGTAGGGAGCAGTCAGGAGAGGAGAGAAAACGGTAAAGAGAATAGGTAAGTAACCGAACTGAGGAGAGACAGGCGGAGACAAATGTATTGGTGGTCAGTAGATTCGAGTAAAGTCACCCTAGCTATGGGGAGGTGTTCACTGACGTAGACACCCATCCCATGCATGTGGAATGAGGAATCCTTCCTTAAGAGGGGAAGATAACCAGGGATGGAGAGGTCAGAGGATGGAATAGCTGAATTTAGGTTAGTTTCGCAGAGCGCAAGGATGTCAGGGGACTTTTCATGCAGGAACGCTTCTACACTAGGAAAGTTAGTACGAATGCCCCGGATATTAGTGAAAGAAAGATTAATGAGTTTAGGTGGTTTGATTTTAGCTGGTTTAGGGTCGTTTCTGATTTGTTTCGTCATATGTTTTTGTTTATAGAAAGGGACCTAGAGTAGAGGATACAGGCGGTCATTATCCACAATCTGTGCTGGGAGGGAAACTGGCTAGGGTGACAACAAGGTGTGTCCTACGTTAATAAGCTACATTCATCAACAAGGCCTTTTATCGGGACGTTTTTTAGGGGCGCGGAACCACCTATTAACTGCAACTGTTCATAAATCTATCCGGAATCTGGCTGGTAGCACCGATTCGTCGTCGTCTTGCGACCTTGGCCGAGATAGAACTCACTACACCCCTCCCGTATTCCCTGTGCATTTGGAACCCTGGCGCAGTTTGTAGCGAAATTCATAATCTTGTCAAAAAGCTGAATACTTGATGCTTTGCCAGGGCTACCAAGGACGTTTTTATTATGACACCAACACTAGATGGTTTACATCCAGGCCCCATTCTGTTATTTAACACATACCTCCGGGGAAGTGATGGATTAATACCTTTCCCAAGGGTATCAGTGCTTAAGTGAATGCAGGGTACTCAACTGGAATTCGAACTCGGCTCACCGATTTCTTTTTTCAAGCCGATATCCACTGCACTACAACGCACACCCGTTACATCCGGTTAGAATCCTAGCTATGGACAAATAGTGAACCTCCTAAACAAAATAACAGTACATTTTTATTATAAAATTACCAATAATAAATTTAATAACAAAATAACAGTCAATGCAATCAGTTAAATGTCATACGTAGTACACGCTTAGGCGATTCTGTCTCGAAAGAGACATGAATGACTGGGAAGAATATTATCCCCCAGTAGTTGCCAATACTTTCTGAGGTAGACTGGTTGCCAGCCAAGGATATAGAACCCAGTCTGTCCTCTTATTCATGCCATACTTGGAGGGAAGAGACGGATTAATACCTTTCCCAAGGGTATTTGCGCTTAAGTGAATGCAGGGAATTCAACAGGAATTCGAACTCGGCTCCCCGATTTCTCGTTCCAAGTCGATATCCACTGCACCCAAACGCACATCCAAAATGCTGTAGTAAAAACACCAACGATACATTTTATGATCTACAGAATGCATATCTAAAAAACATATTTTTATTGTATGAAATTACATACAAAATATTTATATTTCTTCATTAAATAACTTCTATAGGTTGATATTCCAGACAAAACTATCAAGCAACCAAACGACCAACATAAAAGAGCTTCCATATATAATATCTTCTAATTTCTTAAAAGACTCTATTTCAAAATATAGCTTCAGCAAAACTACAACTTAAAACACCCATATCATCGCCTCTAGTAATTATGTCCACACAAATATTTATATGCACAAAAAATGATATTTGTCTATATTTCTGAGATGAGGTTGTATTTACAGTATTTCCGTTATTTGGACTATTGTTTTCATCTTTATTGCCGTTTGTACGAGGTTTCAACATTTGTACGCCACTAGAAACTATGTAAACTTAAGGATTCAGCACATATGCTAGGCTACAAAAATCTCCTAAGCCGACCAAGCATAGAAATGAACACAATATGGGAAACAGTAATACAGATGGCCAGAGAAAACCATTAGTGTCAAAATTGCAATATGAGCTCTTGTAAAATACTAGAGAAAATCATTAACATAAAGATATAATTGCAATATGAACTCTGGTAAAAAAAGGGTTACTGAACATTAGATTTATAAGTCCCAAAAATTCAGTTGTTCTTAAGGACACATGGCCCAGTGGTTATAGACGTTGGTCAGTTTCTGTGACTTGACCCTAAGGGTTGTGAGTTCAATACCGGGCTACAGTAGTGGTGAACAAGTAATTTACAGAATTAAAGGGAGATAACTCACCACTACCAAAAGTGACATTACTACGCAAGGAATGGTGTTCATATACCCCAGTGATTGTAATAAAGAGTTCAGTTCGAAATTCCTTGCACCTAAAGAAGGCCGGAGCTTAAAATGGCCGAAACGTCGTACAAGTGACAACAAAGATGAGGATAATAGTCCGAATAATGTAAATAATGTATACAGAAGATGAATAAATTAAAATAACTTTTGTTTTAATTTTGAGCCCGAATGGGTGCTCAGCTATTATAGCGTAGTGCAGATCTAAGTTTTGCAAAGATGAAAATACTTACATGGAAAATGAGTGAACTCTCTCATAGACCAATAGTAAGGTGAATACGTTTGATACATAGCGAGTGCTCAACTATTATAACCTTATGTCATAATAATTTGGGTAAATATAAACAGCGTTCGCCACAGAACGATGTTAAGTGATCTTATCTACCAAGTTAGTTGAGTAGGTTTGATGCTTACTGGCTGCTGATCTGTTCTGATCAAAGGTAGATAAAGTTTTGTAAATACGGACGTCAGCACAATGTACCGCTGAGAATTATTTCTCTGCAGATCATTAATCCATATAGTAAGCTTGAATCCTATCTGGCGATCTAAACTCACGTGATAAGTGGTGTTAAAGCGGCACCACTGGATGAAGGACCTCCTCTACGCAGGTAAACCGGCCAGGGTAGAAGTGTTCCTTAGATAATCCACAAATGCCACATGTTAGCGACCAAGGTCAGCCAATTATTTGAAAGACATCGGCTGGGGTCTAACCTGGAGATAGTTGGCTTCCACCAGGCTAAAATACCTGATGAGCACGCCGAGAAACCATTCGCCGAAAACCCTGGCTCTGGCACATGACCGCAGTAAATGGAGAAGATTGGTAGACAGCTCAGCAAATCAGCGCCCTAACGACTTCTTTCAGGGGTTTAGAGTGGATAAAGAAAAAAAAAAGAAAAAAAAAACGACAAAAGAAAATTGGAAAAACAAAGAAGAAAACGAAAAAAGAAAACAAAGAAACTCTGACTCAGTTTGGATAAACTGTGATCATGTCCTTGTGCCAAATAAATGCAGTCAGTGAAAAGAGCTCCCATTGATAAGCTTAGTAAATATCCAAGGTTGAAACTCGTAATATGTCCGGATACACTGGGTTAAGCAGCTATTCTAGATCTTATACGCTTTGGAAAATGCTATGATAGACAACCAAAAGATTGGATCAGGAATCTCTCTCAAAGAAACAATACTATAAAAAAAAGAACAAATTTATTTTAACTCTGCAAGGATGTATTGAAAGGAAGAAAAAAATGCCGAGAAAATCGAATGCACTGCAGACATTGTTAATATTAGATTAATAAATAATAGAATAATTTTTGCGGAGATTCTCATTAATGTTTGCTATTTACGATTGTCGGTTAAGATTAGAGGAGAAAATAGTATTTTTTCTCTCTGAAATTCAGCCAAATTTTATTATTTAATAATGAACCGTTTCTATTACATGGATGAATGGTAAGAATGTCGTGAAAAGAAAAGATAACAAAAGATTATTTGCTGGATATGATAATCTAATTAACATCAGATTGTGATGATACAAGATAGAATCAAACGATTCTGAGAGAGAAAAAAGGATTTGGCTCAGCTGAATATGTCTTACAAGAACAGAAGAAAAAATATCGTTAAACAAGCAGATGGAATAATGCAGTCATACGTGGGCAATGCCATATTGCGCAATGCGATCCATTATGTACATTTATTTTTATAATATCGAATCAGATATCCCCAGCGTTCTCTTTTGAGCAATGTTAGGGAAATCTGAAAAGTGCCTTGTACCAATTAATATAGTATGAAACTGTATCATACACTTAAAATTAAGAAAATCAAATACAATAAGATATATTTGCAGTCTGGAGTGCATAATTGAGAGAAATATGAAAAAAATGTTTTTTAATTCTTGGAGATGTACATATTCGTAGAAACATGAAATCAAATATCATCCGTAATCTGTATGATAACCTTGTGTTTGCATTAGAACACCAGGATCATCATCTTCTATCCTTAGTCCTTTTCTTCGCCCTGGTGGCGGTGAAAGAGATTGTTGTGACGGCCCAGCCTAATTTTAGAGAGTAATGAGCAGCAGTCACAGAAAAGTGAGTGGTGGGCACAGCTAGGCATATCAGTTCCTCTTGACAGCACGTCGTAGATCCTCTTCAGGATAACGATATTTATTCTTGTAAAAATACAAAATTTGTGGCACAAAGCCGAAAAGTGGAGGGAAAGAGGTTAGTACTCACTGAACTATCCTATACCTAGCTAAACACTTTCAAGACGCATTCACTCGTTACAACTTGCACAATCACCACAAGAACCCATCCATCGACTCCCAATCTTTCAAACACCATAATGTCACAAACTTACAAGGGACACCTAAAAAAGTGGGGAAATAACCTATAACAATAAAAATGTATGTATATACAATATAAAATATATGTACAATATAATATAATATGTACAATAATATGTACAATATGACATTTAATGAAAAATTAAATGATGGGAGGGGGATGAACCCAAAAACCAAAAAATAAACTGAAACTACAACAAATTTTTAAACTAAAATAATAAACAATGTCAGTAAGACCCATCCATCCCAGAAAAAAAGAGTGACCGCTGTATTCTGCCAAACGGCGAAATCAAGAAGCACACTCGCTAAGGGAGTTAGGAGGGGGTAAAAAATAATGGAATGGGCCAATAAAAGGCTGAACCAGCCGAGATAAAAGGAGGCCAAAACAAACTTTTTCTCTTCATGATAACAGTTGGCCTACGATATGCAAATGAATGCAAAGAGCCCGTCTAGAAGAAGAAAATTATTGGAAATTCCGTCTAATTCAGTCAGTTAAGTGCCATACGTGATACACGCTTGGGAGATCATGTCTCGAAAGAGACATGACTGACTGGGCAGAAGATTATCCCGCAGAAAGTTGCCATGGCTTTCTGTGGTAGACTGGTTGCCGACCAAGGCTATAGAACCCAATCTGTCCTGTTATTTAACTCATAGCTGGAAGGAATAGACGGATTAATACCTTTCCCAAGGGTATGTGCGCGTAAATAAATGCAATGAATTCAGCTAGAATTCGAACTCAGCTCCCCGATTTCTCGTTCAGAGCCGATATCCAATGCACCACAACGCGCATCCACCGTCTAATTAAATATATATATAAAACTAAACTACACACGTTACACTCCTGATGTCACAAGACACTTTGCCTACGTCACAACACTCATAAGTTTTACTCCTTTAGATCCCATAATGTGATAGACGCGTTCTCATCAAAGACATCTAACAGCATTTCTTTTAACTTGCTTCTGGAAATTTAAGCTTTGACTGAACTCATCAATTCTTGATGAATACTTGCATTATACTTTTTATACTTTTACTTTGTATGCTCTTGTCAAATTGGCCTTGTGCCAGACACAATCGAAGTCCCCACAATTTAAAAATATCAGAAGATTTAAGGTTGGATGTTGAAGGATAAAATATTCCGTTTGTACATTAAAGCAAAATTTTTATAAACAGAATAACAAAATTGTAGGAAGAAAATAAAATGTTCACAGGGAAAATAAATGTACTTAATTGTTCAAAGAGAAAAGTAAGTCTCTAAATGTTCCACAGAAATTAAGAGTAAATAGTTGATAGTAGCAGAATGTGTGTAGGTAGAAGGATTAAAAAGGTTGCTAATAAAAGCCTCTGTTATTTTCCTTTTATGACCGGATAAAAAGGGAAAAGGAAAGTCAGGCAATAACCTAAAGGAGATTGTACTTATGGAAATCAGTTCAAGTATCTTGTTGTTGTTGTTGCTGTTGTTGTTTTTTTTTTTTTTTTTTGACGGTGTGTGGCTGAAGATGATGAAAGGAAAATTGGAAGGAGAGGTAAAACGAATATGTGACGAGCCCTTACGTCCGGGTCGGCTTCTTGCAATGTTTTCCTTACATTGAGTCGAGGTTCTTCAGATTCGCTCCCATTTCGGACTAACTTTACCGGTCAAGTCGCGTGGTTTGAGTAGTGAAATTTATCACGTGACTAGATCGAAACCACATACCCATTTTCTAGGTGCTAAGAAAAAAATGACCGGGGTCATAGATCAAATTGCTGTTTCCTATCAAAATCAGAATCCAGAATCTTACTTTTCACACTGACTTGTGAAATTTGCCTTTTTTTTTTTCCAAAATGTTTTTACTCATTTTGTTCTATTTTTGCGGGTGTACAATTTTACTTTTTTTCGTTTGAGTTAATTGTTAGATGATGTAGAATTTGTATCTTATAACTTCCGAAAGAATCTTCAGAAGGATTATTTGCAACTTGGAAAAGTCGATCCCTAAAATTAATCGGCACAAAACGGCTGCCGTTTAAATGTTACTTAAAACACATATGCCGCCTAACTGAATATATCAGTTTTAAAGATAGATGTTAGTCTACTGAATCTGGCTAGGTAGCAGGGATATTTTTTCTTTTTTTTTTTTTTTTTGATCACGTCTTCTTAGTTTTTCTGAAATATTTCTAATGCTTTCAGTTCTCCCCTTTTGCTATGTATCTATATAGCTGACATTTTGACTACGCTGGACAAAATAGTATTTTTCTTTCTCTTTGAAGTTTTTTTTTTACAAATAGATGCTAATCTATGCAGACGGGGGTTCGCTCTCGCTTTTTATTTCTTTCTCGCTCCCTCTCTCTGGTTAATGTATTGGTCCTAAGCTTCTCTTGTTCAATCTACTTTCTAGACGTTGAATGATATTAACTGAAAAAGTTAAAAAAGATTTTTTTTGTTTTTAATTTTTGTTTTACATTAAATCAGACTTTACATACTCAGAAATATTCTAATTTGTACCTGGGCTCACTACTATCTGGTAAGCCTTTTGTTATTGAACGACTGGTTTTATGGGATGAGGAATTTATTTATTTTTATTTATTTTTAGTAATGTATTCCTAGTTTCTGCTAAAATATGTCGAATGGTTTCAATTCTCCACTTTAACTGTATATCTCTATATACTCGACCTTGTGCATTGTGGCAAGCTTTGTTAGTACGATATAGAAGGTTCTATTTATTTTACTGCTTAGTAAAGGATATGACGACTTAAAAGAATCATTTTTTATTATTTACTTTTCCTTTTTTTTAAATTGTTTTTACCTCATTTACTTTTCATTCCATCATTCCTTAATAGTGGTGCTTTCGCTAATTTTTTGTGCCGTGTGTAGATAGTGGCAACGTCTTTTCATACTGAGGGTACCGAGTCGGCAGTTTTCTGGTTTCTGTTTTCTGTTTTTCGACTGCTATTTAGGAGCCTGAACTCTTGAGTAGCGTCTAGAAGGGCTGCTTTGATCAAAAGTTGCATAATATCGTAGTTTTTGGGGTGCCATGTCCCACATGGATGTGTGTCCCTATAAACGCTTCCGGTGGGCAACTATGAGACCACAATATGCTGCACTCTGCGCAGTTCCGATCATACGCATGTCGCATTTGATGACCGACTGCTTCTACTATTTCAGCCTTCTACTTACCAAAATAAACCAAACAAATTTAAGATGTTACACTAAACCAGCTAAGCTAAAAACACCCAAATCCTCAATATTTCTTTCTCCAACATCGTTCCTGCATGTGTCCCCGTCTCTCTTTACTAAACTCAGTCAGCTATCTCTTCTCTTTACCACTCCCATTCCTCTCCAGACTGCTCCGTGGTAGATAGTATTTCAAATAATGTAAGCAAGGCAATTTCATCTCAAAAGTAATAAATGAAGCTTTCATCTCAAAATAATAAATGAAACTTATAATAGTCTACGGCTATATCGTGTTGAATACACCGGTTCCCGTTCGATCACCGAAGTTAAGTAATATAGAGCTTGGTCAGTACTTAAATGGATGACCATTTGGGAATACAAGGTGCTGTAAACGTAAGGACCAAGAATGGTCCACCGGCCCTCCAGGCTTGGGGGTTGAGTGCAGAGCTAACAACCCTGCCCCGTAAAAGAGTTTGTTATAGAAACAGCAACAAAAAGTTGCTGCCCTATGCACCATCTGGGTGTGATGGATAAATGATGATGATAATAGTGGTGTAATACCTGACGACCTAAGCAAGTCAATTTTTATAGCACTGCAAAAGAATCCAGGAGCAGAGGAGTGCAAATTCCATTGAACAATCAGTTTGATGAGCGACATTACAAAACTGGTCGTCCTAACCCTGATGAATAGAGCGAAAAGCAGAATCGGCCCATAGATAGGACAAGACCAGTACGGTAAGATATTGGAAAAGGGAATGCCATATTTATGATAAGAATACACTCTGAAAGGGAAATACTAATGAAGAAAAACGTGTATCTATGTTATATCGATTATGCGAAAGCGTTCGACAAAATACGCCAAAGAATTGATAGAGATGCTCAGCAGCCTCGACATATTTGGGAAAGTCATAAGAGTAATCAAGAATCTCTACTGGCAGCAAACCGCCCGTATAAGGACAGGTAACGAACAAACAGGTTAAACAATAAACAAAATGGAAACAAAAAGTTAAACTTGAAACTAAAACAAGAAAAACCTTTCGGGCAAGGATTTACAAAAAGCTTATTTACGATAAAAAAAAAACAATGAACGAAGTAACACGTAAAACAATTAAAAACAAAAATTAAGCAAACAGAAAATATTCGAGAAAAATAAAAATGCTGGGGGTTCATAAAGTTCGTTTGCACTTTAAAAAGATTATAACTTTATTTGTATTTGTAATACAAATAATCTGTAAAAAATGTTATTAAGTTTTATGTACCTAGTTTTAATTATAACTAATATAACTAATGTGATTTCAAACATTACTGTAAATCACTTGGCAAATGTTTTCCGTGAACTGCAAAATCGTATTACACTTTGTATTGCTAATGATGGAGGACAAGTGGAAATTTTTAAAAAATTGAATAAAATCTTAAAAAATATAGATTTACTTCTTTCTAATCCTAATTACAAATTATTTCTATCGTTAATACAATTAAAGTTATAAATTTTTTAAAGTGCACCCGAATTTCATGGACACCCTGTATAATGAGCATAATGCAAGGAGGGGATTCAATTTAAAAGAAAAACCAAGGCTATAGAACCCAATCTGTCCTGCTATTTAACCCATACCTGGAAGGAAGAGACGGATCAATACCTTTCCCAAGGGTATTTGCGCGTAAGTGAATGCAATGGATTCAACTGGAATTCGAACTCGGCTCTCCGGTTTCTCTTTCCGAGCCGATCCACTGGACCACAACGCACATTACATGTAAGTATTTATAGAAAAAATACAGGGAGGTAATCTTACGGTTGTTGATAAGTGACTGAAGCCGAGATGCCTAATCAAGGCCAATAATGTTTCTGATTCTTCTTTTGATTTTATCAAGAATCTTTCGATAAAAAGAAGAAGCATCAGGTCATATGTGCGAATAATATTCTAAGTATTTTCACGACTTCTACTACGAAGAACTCAGCTCACTGGTGCCCCCTATATATGAATTTAGTCGAGCCACAAGGTTAGCAACTATGTCTCACCCTTTCACTAAGAAACCAATAAAATGCAAATACAAATTCTACTCCATTAGCTTCTTTTCTCGCACTTTTCCCTTCCGTTTACTTGCTTCCCCGACAGCTACAATCTCCAATAATTTAAATGCAAAGTCAATAATCATCTTTTATCTCACTAACTTGCATCTTCTCTCTCTCCCATGCTACTTTCTCCGTCCCCTCCACTTTCATCAGTATTTTCATCCTTCTCTTACCCACTTCCTGACACCCCCTATAACCTATCACTCTTTCTCATAATTTCCATCCCTTGTAACCCCCTGCACAACAGTGCCAGTAAAATGCCTCGCTTGGGGCGATATAAGTGTAAAAGAAAGGATGGAAAAATGGCAGACTTAAAGATATCTTAGAGAGTTTCTGAAGAGCAAAAATTGTCTAGTGAACCAAATTTTTTAGTGCAATTCAGAATTTGTTTTTACGCAATTTTGTTAGTTTTATATTTGTCACTGAAATGTCAAAGCGGATTATATATATAAATGAATAAGGAATGAAGAATAATTGCAACGTTCAAACCATTAATTTAAAGCAGTGCTTAATATAAAAATAGAGTAATGAATATTTATTATGAATTATTACCTTTGAACATATACAAACTACAAACTACTACAAATTTGTACAATTTGTTTCGACATTGAAAGAACAATATCCCATCAGCTAGTTAATAATTACCATCATTTAATTACCATCATTAATAACTACCTGATGAACTATTTTTCTTTCAATGTCGAAATAAAATGTATATTTTTGTAGTAGTTTGTAGTTTGTAGTTTGTACATGTTCTAAAGTAATAATTAATAATATATATCTGTAAATTCAAATAAAATTTATAGGGGAAATAGCCATTTTTAACATGTCAGTTTAAGAAGACATGCATTGTCAACCCAGTTTAAACAAAGTATGAGGACAAATTCTAATGCCTAGTAATTTCTTCTGTTGTAGTGGGAGGTATGTGGCTTGACCATTGAGTTAGTAGTGGTAGGTAGGAGGGAAAAGATAATTGCTTAGCCAAATTTTAAAAAAATCTATTGTTACTAAATGGAAGAATAAGCTAATTATTGCAATTTAAATTTATTTCTGTGACGACACATACTAATGATTTGAGTACGTTTATTCAGAAGTACATTCTAATATCGAAATTTCAAAATTTTAATTTTTTCTGTTAAACATAGATTACATCTGTCTCTTAAGCTATTAGGGGTCCTTGCCTTGTCTATCAGCCTCCACTTTATCTGTGGATTTATATATATATTTATTTGGATTATAGGTGGAGAGAAAAAAGTAATCAGGGTGATAGTAGAGAGTGATTAATATTGCTTTTAATTTTTTGGCACAATAAAGATGATTGGAAAACATGAAGCGGGAAGGGATTTTTAAAACCGAAAAAAAAATTACCACAGAGCTTACGGCTACATACAGCCAATTAAATTGTAAATTGATCAGATGTCTATGTTAGTCTAATCAGTCAGTTAAGTGCCATATCTGAGACGCGCTTTGGCGAGTCTGTCTCGAAAGAGACATGACTAAGTAGACAGAAGATTTTCTCGCAGTAGAAGATTTTCTCGCATTACTTTCTTTAGACTGGTTGCCAACCAAGGCTAGAGAACCCAATCTGTTTTGCTATTTAATCTATACCCGAGGAAAAAAAAAACAGATTAGTATCTTTCCCCGAAGATATTTGCGCATAAGTGAATGCAACATATTCAACAGGAATTCGAACGCGGCTCTCCATTTTTTCATTCCGACCCGATTCGCTTTAATTCGAAAACTCGAGGTAACACAGCGAACAGCTCACCCGAACAATTACCATGAAAATGCTTATCGAAAAGACACAGAGAGGCAAACTTACGGCGACGTGAAAGAGACTGAAGCCGAGTCGCCAGATCAAGACCAATAGTATTGCTGATTCTTAGGATCTTATCAAGGTGCTCAAGGAGTAAATAGCCAGAGCACCAGCTCATATGTGGCAGTAATATTGTAATCATAGCCGAATGATAGACTTATAGATATCTAAGAGAAAAATTCTCTCGCACGATACAGTAATCCAACTTTCTTAGCAGCTGACCTAGATATGTATTCAATTTAGTCCTTCAACTTTATGTCAGCTGAGAATGTTAGCCCAAGAAGGCGGATCGAGTCCCTTTCCCGGAGGTTAATGGGAGGCAGAGGTCTCTCAAAGTATTTTTTCTTTTCAGTTAACAGCAGACTTTAGCCCAAGAAGGCGGATCGAGTCCCTTTCCCGGAGGTTAATGGGAGGCAGAGGTCTCTCAAAGTATTTTTTTTTTTCAGTTAACAGCAGACTTTAGCCCAAGAAGGCGGATCGAGTCCCTTTCCCGGGGGTTAATGGGAGGCAGAGGTCTCTCAAAGTATTTTTTTTTTTTCAGTTAACAGCAGACTTCAGGTCGACTTGGATATCGGCTGCCATTTTAAACTTGTCTGAATGATCAGCCTTACTATGATTAGATATAGATGGCAAGTTGGGAGAATGTCATTAATGAAAATTAAAAAGAGAGTAGAACCAATGATGGAGCCCTGGTGGACATCCACGTTAGCCCGAAAGAGTCTAGACGAGTGGCCGTTCAGGATAATGTTCATTTTATGATTTGATACGAAAACACTGGCTCAGTTCAAAAATGCGTTCAAAGAAACTAACTTTTCAGCTTGTGAGCAAGTGCTGTATGTCAAACTCTGTCAAAGGTTTTCCAGATATCCAATGCTAAAGCCCAGCTTTCACTGTTTTTATCAAGAACACGATAGACTCTTTCTGCACTTATAGATACATAGAAAGTTCAGGTTGTTAGATTGTTTGGGTTGTTAGATTGTTTTTGTTTTATAGCATATCAACCTCGGTGGGTCATTTATTGTCAACTAATTTTTATTTATTTATTGCTGGTAATACCTTTTTTCTTTTCAACAATTTATTGTTGTTTTTATATAAGTTTTGTGTCTAGTAATACTTTTTCTTTACGAGTACCAAGATTCATTAGGATTTGTTTTTAAGGGCAGGGTCCCCAAGTCCTGCCCTGTTATTTAACCCATAACTGGAGAAAAGGGACGGACTAATACCATTCTCAAGAGTACCAGTGCTTGAGTGAATGCAGTGTATTCAACTGGAATTCGAACTCGGCTCACCGATTTCTCTTTCCGAGCTGATATCCACTGCACCACAACGCACATCCGTCACTATACGCTTACAACACCTGGTATTGGCAAGTGGTCACCCACCTAAGTACTGACCAGGCTCAGCGTTGCTTAAGTTCGGTGATCGAGCGAGAACCGGTGTATTCAACGTGATATAGCCGTAAGCCAGTTAGACTGTATAAATATTTTAAAACATATATAAAGACATTGAATTATAGAGAGAAATTGTGAGAAATGATGCATGAAGATAGATATATAGATAGATTTTTTATGTCTAGAAATTGGACCTAATATCGGGGGCATCATTTGTAGATATAATATGTATAGACATATTAATCAATACTGCATGGTGACAGTCAGTTTCACCCCTAAATATATTCTCCTAATTAAACCTCATATTTCTGTCTTTTGTGATTTTTCTCTTCTATTTTATCTACTCTTTCTCTTTTTATATCTCCATTCCTCCCGTCTCTCTCTCTCTCTCTTCTCCTCGTTTTTTCTCTCCACATCTTTCGAATTCTATTCTTTATTCTCGCCTTGTTTTCTAACTCGTCGCCATCTTTATCCCTATTATCACTCAAGTCTTCCTCTTTTTACTTCCTCCCTATTTTCCCTCGTCTCTGTCAACTTATCCTCATTCTTTTTTTCTCTTTCTCTCTTCGGTCCTTTTCTTCTTTCTCTTTCCTCTTCTTTCGGTTTATTCTCTCTCTCCCTCTTTTTTTCCAGTTTACTCTCGTTTGTACCTTCTCATCTGCTGCTCTTCTTTCTCTCCTCTTTCTGTTCCAACTCCACAACATCAAGGTTACATTTTTTTCTCTTTCCATTCCCTTTCTTTTTCTCATCCATCTTTTTCCATAGTTCCCAGGGTAATAAATGCAAAAACGAAACCCAGCTGCCTTTTGCTCTTCGTGGACGCAAAACAAAAACCAGATGTAAAATTCCTCACTAACTACTGTCCACCTGAATCCTCGCAGAATTGCAAATTGTTTCTGTTGATCTATGAAGTCTCTAATGCTGCCAACAAGAATTGTTTTCGTTCAGCGACAAATCGCAGAAGCACAAGACATCATTTTTTTATGGATCTGTCTTGTGGTGGAAGGATGTGCGTTGTGGTGCAGTAGATATCGGCTCGGAACGACAAATCGGGGAGCCGAATTCAAATTCCAGTTAAATTCCTAGCATTCACTTACGCGCAAATACCCTTTGGAAAATATATTAATCCGTCTCTTCCTACCAGTTATGGGTTAAATAGCAGGACAGATTGGGTTCTTTAGTCTTGCCTGGCAACCAGTCTACTGCAGAAAGCAATGGCAACCTACTGCGGGATAATCTTCTGCCCAGTCAGTCATGTCTCTTTCGAGACATGATCGTCCATAGCGTGCATCACGTATGGCACTTAACTGACTGACATGTGGTGGGATAGATCTCGGCTCGGAAGGGGAAATCAGAGAGCCGAGTTCAAATTCCAGTTGAATTCTTTGCATTCACTTATACCCTAATACCATTGGGAAAAGTATTAATCCCTCCAGCTATGGATTAAATGGCAGAACAGATTGGGTTCTATAGCCTTGGTTGGCAACCAGTCTACCACAGAAAGAAATGACCATCTACTGCAGGAGAGTATTCTGTCTAATCAGTCATGGATCGAAAGAGACATTATCGCCCAAGCATGTATCCCGTATGGCAATTAACTAACTGACTAATTTTTAAGAACATGCTTCAGGGCCTATCCTTATGCTATGTTCTGGAAGGATATGAGAGATCGGGGTTCTTCACAATTTCCCATTTTTTGTTTCTCAGAGTAACTTTTCCCATTTCTCTATCTTTCTTCCTCTTTTTGTTAATCTGATTAGCGGGTCATTTGTTTTTGTTTTTTTTCTTCTGTTTTTCTTGATTTATTGATTGTCCTGTTTAAAAGGCATATGAACTTTCTCAGTTGTTTAATGCTGAAAAGATATTTTCAGTAAATATATGACCTATAAACAATCATTTGGGTCATCGGTTCCATCACTTTCTAGTTGTGCCTCTAGAACAGAGTTACTTAATACTATAGCTTGTGGTATAGACCAACCTTTAAGTAGGATAAGGGTGTCTATACCATAAGCTTCTTGAAAATGTCCTTTAGACTAATAATGCCGTAAAATCGTTGGCCGAAAGGGACAAGGTTTCTGTTATCGGTTAGATTAATATGTGGTGGAAGGATGTGCGTTGTGGTGCAGTAGATATCGGCTCGGAACGACAAATCGGGGAGCCGAATTCAAATTCCAGTTAAATTCCTAGCATTCACTTACGCGCAAATACACTTTGGAAAAGATATTAATCCGTCTCTTCCTACCAGTTATGGGTTAAATAGCAGGACAGATTGGGATATATATATGGGATATACCTCCTGACATACGGTGCACTCAGTAGGATGTTCACTGTTTTAGAGAATCTGATAATCACCGGGCGGATAGTAGAAAAGAGGGACATGCGAAAACAGCGCCTAACATACTTGATTGTCTTAAGCAAATAGATGGCAGAGCAAGGTTTGGGAGAAAAAACAAGACAAAATTTATTA
This sequence comes from Ascarosepion bandense, assembly GCA_037127315.1. Lineage (NCBI taxonomy): Eukaryota > Metazoa > Mollusca > Cephalopoda > Sepiida > Sepiidae > Ascarosepion > Ascarosepion bandense. Next base: position 33,007 of record JBBBDQ010030444.1, read on the forward strand.
AGATCTACGAGGGCAGGAAAATGTGGAGGGCCACTATCGCCTAGCTCTTTATGGGATATACCTCCTGACATACGGTGCATTCAGTAGGATGTTCACTGTTTTAGAGAAAATGATGCAGAGAACAGAAAATGCGACATAAGATCCGATAGCGTATTGGAACCGCTAAGGATGCATTTCAGAAGCTAAGCAAAGTTTTGAGAGACAGAAAAGTTCGTTGAAAACAAGAAAATGAGCGCTAATCAGTTACGTGATATCTGTCCTTCTATATGGCAGCGAATGCTGGACAATTTTCTCAGAGATTAATTGGAGACTTAAAAAAACAAAACATGGGGCACCTCAAGGTGGTGTAATGGTTAACATGCTTGTCTCGCTTGAACCATTAGAGAGTTCGATTCTCACTGGGTGTAATTTACTTTCGACCCTGTGCCACATCTAAGCTACGCATAGAAAATCACCTTAAAACAACAAAAATATTTTTCTTCAGAAGGATGCTGAAGTGCCCATGGACCGAACGTGTGAGCAATGACAACATTTTGAAGAGAACAAAAAACAAAAAGGAAACACTTTTAACACCAGCAAGAGACCGTTGAAGTTTCTCGGAGACATAATGTGGAAGGCAGGCTTGGAGAATTTGATAACCACCGGGCGGATAGTTGAAAAGAGGGACATGGGAAAATAGCGCCTAACATACATGATTGTCTTAAGCAAATAAATGGCAGAGCAAGGTTTGGGAGAAAAAACAAGACAAAATATATTAAGATCTACGAGGGCAGGAAAATGTGGAGGGCCATTATCGCCTAGCTCTTAATGGGACACGGCACATAAAAGAAGAAAGAAGATTGAGTAATATAAGTGTGTCCATAAGTGTGTCCTATTCTGATTCTTGGTTGACTTAATCCTTCTGAGAAAGTCTGCGACTATGAAGCCATTATCATGATGCTAATTGTTTTATTTGCATGACTGATTAACTGATTAATTATTTTTTGGAGATAATCGTGATTTACTGGTACAAGTTTTACTAATTAACCCATAGCCGAGGGATAAGATTAATACCTATTCCAAGGGTATTTTCGCGTAAGTAAATATAAGGAAGCCGATATAAATTAGAACTCGGCACCTACATTTCTAAATCCGAACCATAATCTATTACACCAATCATACATCCAAGTTTACATCATCTCATATTTCCAATCGGCTACTCATTTAGACACTAACCAAGTTGGATCTTGTGGAACTTTGGTGATGATATTAGGTTTTTGTCCATAATCAAAGATGAATGAAAACTTGAAGCAACTGAAATGTGGATCTACAGAAAGATGCTGCGGATATCATGGATCGAGCATGTGAGCAATGGTGAGGATAGAAACGAAAAGAAAATTAATACTGAGCATCAGGAAAAGACAGCTAAAGTTCCTGGGACACGTAATGAGAAAGAGGACTGATAGAGGTCAGATAGAGCGTATAACATAGTTGACGGGTCTGAGCAGGTGGGGTAACTGGAGAAATCGTGCTAAGAGCCACCAAGGATAGGGAAACGTGGAAGACCATGATTGCCTACGTCGTAAAAGGAACATGCACATAGAAGAAGAGTGATTTTTATTTAATTCGCTTGAACTTTTGTTAAGATTATTGGAATGGAAATACATGATTGTTAAGTTTGTATGTCACAGGTTAAAGCAGAGCAGAGATAGAAGGTTACGGAATAACAGGTACGGTTTATGCATATAAACTCGAGTTAACCCTAGACTTGAACAAATTAAAACTATAATGATCGACTGGGCAGAAGATTATCCTGCAGTAGGTTGCCATTGCTTTCTGTGGCAGACTGGTTGACAAGGCTATAAAACCCAATCTGTCCTATTATTTAACTCATAACTGAAAGAAAAATATGGATTAATACCTTTCCCAAAGGTATTTGTGCGTAATTGAATGCAAGGAATTCAACTGGAATTCGAACTCAGCTCACCAATTTGTCGTTCCAAGTCGATATTCACTACACCTCAACGCACATAGATTCCACAAAGCATTAGTTTGTTGGTGGGAAGAAGTTGTTCTGGTGGAACTTATATCTTATCCATGGAATACGAAGCAAATGACTTGGACTAGCAACAATGTGCGTAGCATGGCGGTTCGTAGCCGTGAGGCTTAACAGTGGTAGTATTAAAGAATGTAGTCCGTTTGAACAGTTTCCATGGAAATAGCGATAGTGCAGCAAAATGGTTGACTTTTAAATTCTTACTGACTCTGCTTATATTATCATATACCTATGTATCATCTGTATAGATATTCACTAAATACATTCCCGATAGCATCAGCTGTCATCTCGCTATATATACTGATGACACAACCATAGACTTCTCTCTCGATAGTAAGACAGATCAGTCCAATGATATCAAATTGATATCTACTGTCAAAATACACCTTCAGTCTGTTTTCAAGTGGAGCAAAGAACAGCTTGTTACTTTTAACACCTTCAACACTAAACCGCTCCCTATTTTTAATCTGAGAGACACATTTCTGCCTTCAATTAACAGTTTAATGAGCCACATAACAAAACTCATCATCTGGATTCTGATGAAGAGAGTTCGCAACAGAATCAGCCCAAAGAACATTGTGGGTTCGTTAAAGACACCTGAACGAGGAATGCGATATTCATGCTCAGAATCCTATCTGAACGAGCAATACGAATTCAGAAGAACCTTTAGCTGTGCTTTATAGACGACGCAAAGGCGTTCTACAAAGTACGACACAGGGATTTGATAGAGATGCTTGACAACCTCGACATTTTCGGAAAAAGATCTTGGGATAATAAAAAAATCTATATTGGCAGCAATACAGAAGGTAGCAAAAGAAAGGACTAAGCATAAACTTAAAGAAAACTGAATGCATGGTCATCAGCAAAGAAAAGGAGCTCCATATGCCAACTACAAGTCGTAGAAACGAAAATAAAACAAGTAAAAATTTCAAATACCTGGGAAGTATTTTGACAGAGGATGGAACGTGCAATTTGGACATCCAAAGACGCATTGGCATGGCAAAAACGCATTTCAGAAGCTAACCAGTGTACTGAAAGACAAGAAAATCTCATTAGAAATAAAGAAAAGAGTGCTGGATTTCTATGTCATATCTATCCTTCTGTATGGAAGTAAATGCTGGACGATCTCATCAAGGGTGAAGGAGAAGCTTCAGGCAGCAGAAATGTGGTTTTCCAGAAAGATACCGAGGATACCATTGACGGAGCACGTTGAAAGGATGCAAACGAGAAGAAAACATGTTACATATCAGGAAGAGACAAATGAGGTTCCTGGGATACGTAATGAGGAAGGAGGTCCTGGAGAACTTAATACTCACAGGTCGGATAAATAGAAGGGGAGACAGGGGAAAGCAACGCAATACATATTTGTTAGATCTGAGCAAATAAATGACAAAGCGTCAATAAGATGCCAAATAAAAAATATTGAGAGCGACAAGAGACAGAGTAAAGCGGAAGCCCATGATCGTCTACGTTCTGAAAGGACACGACTCTTGAAGAAGAAGAAGAAGAAGACGATGATGCTAACCACCAGGAGAGTGACTCCTTCTCAAGTTAATGTTTTCGCCAGACATGAAGTGGAAAAACTAAATTGAATTGATTGCCAGGCCATCTGCTAAAAAAAGTAGGTTCACTGTATCGTGCAAAACAATTTTTCTTCACAGAATCTATCCGATATATCTATAAGTAAACTATTTGTCCATGCTTAGAATATCGCTGCCACATATAGTCATGTGCTTCTGCTATATATCTAAATCATTTGATAATATCCAAAGATAGAATCAGCAATATTATTGGTCCTGATTTGGCATCTTGGCTTCAGTCGTTTTCCTACAACTGTAAAGTTGCCTCTCTAACCCTTTTCTATAAATAATTTGATGGTAATTTTTCGGATGAGCTGTTCGTTATGGTACCTAGACTTTTGAAATTTAAGGCCAGTACTAGACTGGCGAGGAATTCTCATCAATTTACAGATGAGCTGGCTAAATATAACTGTAAGTTCTATGCTAACAGCTTCTTTGTTCGCTTGCGGAACTTCCATTCTTTCCAGCCAACTTTAATCCTGAAAAGTTTGAATGTCAATCGCTATCTCCTGTCCTCCTGATTACTCTTCTTTTTTTCTCACTTCTTAATAATGTTTACGCTCCTTAATAATGTATCTTATACTTAAACACACATTGTGACGTAGTGGCTATAATGTCTTGTTTCAGGGGTGAACACTATTAAAAAAAGCAAATCTGTTTCCTTTTAATGCACGCTACTCGACTATCTCAGCATGCTTTCTCGTCGACTATCTCAGACTATCTCAAGTTAAGTTTGATGTGTTAAATACATTATTTGTTTTAGTCAATCGATAAATGATTTGAATTGTTATTCAGATTTTAATATCACTAATGTTTTTAAATGTATTTTTTTGTCCACGAACATTTTCATACTTCAGAATATGCATTCTTACCTAACTTTTTAATATTGGCTAACACAAAAGATGCATTGTAGAACGTTAGTTTCTATAAGGATTTGCACAACTTCGGTACACCGGTCTACTTGTCAAAAACTAGCGACTTTTTTTTTCTAGTGGGAGAATCATTTTTGGAGATTACCCTTCTTTTATGATTCGGCAACTGTTCATAATATCGATACAAAGTAAAATCAAATCCATTTTTTAAATTTATCGTAATTTCGCTGCTTTTTTTACAAATGTCAAGTTTGAAACTGTGCTTATATCACGAAAAATAAACTTGTTTTACAAACATTTTGAATAAAGAACAAACGGATAAATGCTTAATTATTTTATTTTGACAAAATATTTTAAGCAGTTCATTGTTTAGGAAAATATTAATTTTTTACAGAAATATTTTTCATAATTAAAGAGCAAACAAATGCATTTTTATAATCGAGCCACCCATTTAAGTAAAAAACAAACATTTACATAAATTATTAAAAGTATAAAAATATGCAGATATAAATGGCGTAAGCATATATTCAGGGAACAGCATGTGTAAAGGAAAAAAACATATGTGCAGATAACACTGTAAAAATTCGGAATCGACAAAAATCAATATTTATCGATTCTGATAAATGTCACGTCTTTAGGAAGGTGTAAAGAAAACTCATTCAATGCGAAAAGTTTTTCCCCAGAAAATGTTTTCTTATTTTTTTACGTGTGGACCAATGTTGTTAATCACTGCGGACAGATTTATATACAGTCGGAATCTGTCAACCTTTGATCCCACTTAATCTCTAAATCCCTAAAATTCTCAACATGACAATAACCAGCTACTTTCTGAAAAAAAAATAGTTTACTGGAAGTAAGATAGACTAAAAGTCCTCAATACATATGAAACTCCCGAAATGAATTCTTTTGAATATATACGAATATTTTTGTATCTTGATATAAGTAAAATGATTCAAAGAAGAAAATTTCTTTAAAATTTCTTTAAAATCTTAAATACCTTTGTTATATACCCACTTCGAGTGGACAGAAAATGCAACCAAAACCCGATATTTTTCTCCATCAAAATGACAGGAATATAAACTTCAATCAAAATCAAGATCTTTTCGTTGGTAAAATTGACTGACCATAAACTTGGTAACAATTCGGCGAGAACATGGTCTTGCGAAATGCTGAATATATTTTCATGAAAAAATTAAATATAATTTGGACCCAAAGTGACTTGCTTTTTCACCACTGATAAAATCGACGAACTTTTTTGACTTTTAAAATGAGGGACTGCAACACTTCATATATAAATAACAATGTCCGATATTTTTTTTCACTTTTCTTCGGTGACTTGGTTGTATTGTGGAGTGGGTGGTTCGGATCAGGTCTGGCAGAAGGTAAGCATACGAGCAGCGGGCTGTGCCTGTCTCGACTGATTTTTCAATTCCAACTGCTGTCTGCAAACCGCTGAATTCAGCTCCAAACTGACTCTCTATCAACTGGACGTAGGTTTACCTTTGTCATGTCTATGTATCTATAAAGCACAATTATTATCTCTTTCACTCTCATCCCTCTTATATACGAGGCTTGTTAAAAAATCTCCAATCTTCATCCAGAAGGAGTTGAATAAACATGATAGTTTTTCACTATTGCTCAGTACAACCGACCCCGTGACATCAATGTGATTGGTAATCGATGCCAAATCATTGAAATCCAATCCCAGAATGCTGCGCCATGGTCCTCCAAAAACTCCCCAGCTGTAGATGAATTCATTGTTTCCAATATGGTACCACGCGAATGACATTCTTCTATGTACCCTGTTCCTTTAGACCGTAGGCGATCATGGCTTTCCACGTTTCCCTATCCCTAGTGCCCCTGAGCACACCTTCTCTTGTTACACCTTGCAATCCTCGTTCCGTCATCCACCTGATTAGGTCCTTCAAATATATAATCCGTTTCTTTCCCCTGTCTCTTTTTCCCTCTATATGGCCTGTTAGTGTCAGGTTCTCCAAGCCCTCTTTCCTCATTGCATGTCTCAGGAACTTCAGTTGTCTCTTCCTGAGGCTCAGTATTAATTTCCTTTTTGTTTCCATTATTTCCAAGACCTCATTATTGCTCACGTGCTCGATCCATGATATTCGTAGCATCCTTTTGTAGAACCACATTTCAGCTTCTTCAAGTTTTTCCTTCATCTTTGATGATATTGTACAACATTCACTGCCATATTGAAGGACGGGCAGCACGCAGCAATCCAGTACTCTCTTCATTGTTTCTAACGAAATTGTCCTGTTTATTAGAGTTTTAAAAAAAGAAGAAATCAGATGGAGCTTAGTCTGGTGAGTATGAAGGTGGGGATTCAATTCAAAGTTGGCTACTTTAGCTACAGCAAGCGGGGCAGTGTGAAAGGGTGCTTTATTCTAGAGTAAAAAAACACCTACCTTCAGTTTTCCTCGGCGTTCATACTGTATATTAATAGCTTCTCCTTTTTTTTCAGGTAGTGTGTCATGATTCCGCCCGCAGAAACCCCCAAAACAGAAGTTATCGCCTTGCCAACAGACGCTGCCTTCTTGAAATTCTTCAGGGGTGGAGAACAAGAATGCCTCCACTGTTTGTTTTAACTTTTCAGCAGCCCTCGTGCAGGCCGTGCTGACCGGGCTGCATATTCAATCTTGTCTAGTCCATTTCAACAGAATCTAAATCGAAAGAATAGTAAATAGGTACCTCCGAGATATGTATCATGTATATTGTTTTGACAGGTCCTTAGGTCGGGCCTCTTAAGTAGGCACCGTGCATATAACTTAAAAGGTAGAGAAGTCAGTCAATACAAACTGCTTAGAGCAAGAAGTCTATAGAAATACCAATTCAATCAACATCTGCACGTTTAGCTTCTTTGACGTTTAATTCCAGCCTTGTTCATGCTTTCAATTTGCGAATACCTCCCGCCGCAATGTACAAAGAAAACCAAAAAAATTCTGTCCGTTTTTTGATTAATCATTGAATAAAGTTGAAACATATACGAGATGCATGTAGCAATTGTTTTCAAATTCGGACAGCCGGAAGTAGAAACATCAGACGATATAAAATAACACGCGCACTGTGCCCAACCATCAGTTATAAGCCGGACAGCCGTGAGAAGGATTTTTTTTTTAATCATCTCACCCCAAGCAAGGCATTCCACTGCCACTATTGCGCATGGGGCTACATAGGGGAAGGTAAAGAGAAGGAGTGGTTAGACATAGGGAATGTCAGGAGGAAGGTGACAGATGAGTAAGGATAGCGAGGATGAGGGTTGGGCAGATGGGAAGAGTATTTGATAGAATGGGAGCAGGTTAGTGTGTTAGGAGGTGTCTATTGACCTTACATTTAAACTCCTGGAGATTGTATCCGTCGGGGAAGCAATCGTGTGGAAGAGAATTCCACAGTCGGGAAGTGCGAGGAAAGAAACTGTTGGAGTAGAAGTTACGGCTGCATTTTATCGGTTTCACTGTAAAAGGGTGGGATCTAGTTGCTAATCTAGTATCTCGTGCAAATTCGTATTTAGAGGGCACCAGTGATCTAAGTTCATCGGAGCAGAAGCCGTGAAAGTATTTATAGAAGAGACACAGGGAAGCCACGTCGCGCCTATGGGAGAGAGACTGCAGGCGGTCTACCAAGTCGGTATCTATCACATTACAGACCCTCCTCTAAACCTTATCAAGAAGCTCGAGGAGAATAGTAGGGGCACCCGACCAGATATGGCAGCAGTATTCAATGCACGGGCGGATGGTAGCTTTATATATGTGCAGGATAGATTTAGACGGAAAAAACTTCCGGACCCTACACAGAGAACCGACTTTCATAGCAGCGGATTTAGCAATGGATTCAGTATAGTCATTCCATTTGAGGTCCGCTGAAAGTGTGAGACCTAGGAGGCGTAGTGATTTACTCTCTGGGAGGCAAGCCTGGTCCATGCTAATGGGAGGTAGGTGAGATTGTCGATGATGGTTAATTGAGAGTAGCTTCGTTTTAGAAGCATTAAAATTTACTTACCCCAGTCCAATATGGATTGGAGGTCGTTTTCAATCTCGGCTGCGAGGTTAGCTTTGACGCCTACACCAGATTTTTGTAGGAGGCGAGAGTAAATTGTGGTGTCGTCGGCGTACAAGCCTATTTGGGCTCTTATGGAATCAGGGAGATCATTAATGTATATCAGGAAGAGTGTTGGACCTAAGATGGAGCCTTGGGGGACACCTGCGTTTATATGGTAGTTCTGGGAGGCATATCCGTTTAATACCACCTTCATTGTGCGGTTAGAGAGGAATGACTGGATTAGTTCAAACAAATGTCCAGTTATCCCATAGCTCCGCAGTTTACATAGAAGGCCAGCATGCCAAACTCTGTCGAACGCCTTAGATATATCCAATGCAACGGTTCGGGCTTCGCCATTCCTGTCGAGTGTCGAGGATGGAAGTGTCTAGAGATCTCCTTTGGGGCTGTTTGCTTTACGACTTCAAAGTGGGCTTATCAGCAGCTGCATCAAGTTGCCGCATATGTCAGGCGTTTGGGGATAGTGCTGTGGATGAACGTAGTGCAAGGCGTTGGTTTCGAAAATTCAAGTCGGGAGATTTGTCTCTCCATGCTGAGCCTCGCAGTGGACGACCACAGGTCTTGAATGACGGAGTCCTGAAGGCGGCCATTGAAGAGGACAGTAGTCTAACTTGTGGTGAACTTGCAAGACAGTTCAACGTTTCCGATGAAACAGTTAGACTTCACCTGCACCGCATAGGTAAGACGTACAAACTGGGCAAGTGGGTTCCGCAAACGCTGTTGGAGGTCCACAAGGGACGAGTGGCAGCTTGCGTATTGCTGCTTTCTCGCCACCGTACCGCATCCTTATTCAATCGGGTGCTTATCATTGATAAAAAGTGGATTTTGTACGAAACTCCCAAGCGTTCCAGACATTAGTTGTCTCCTCAAGATGCTGTCCCTCGCACCGCAAGACCGCCTATTTCCCCACGCAAGATTATGCTTTCTGTTTGGTGGACAGGTCGTCAAGTGGTTCATTAGGAACTGTTACCAACGGGCCAAACGGTCACTGGAGACCTATACTAACAGCAACGTGTGCAACAGGCATTGTGCCAGACGAAGCCAGCACTGGTGAACTGCAAAGGTGTGCTTTTCCTCCATGACAACGCCAGGCCGCATGTCGCACGAGTGGTCAGGGATACCATACAGCAACTTGGGTGGGAGACTTTGTGTCATCCACCTTATTCACCTGACCTTGCGCCATCCGGTTACCATACCTTCTGCTCCCTGGATAATCATCTTCGTGGGAAATCCTTCACCAATGAAGCAGACTTGCGCAAAGCCCTCACGGACTTCTTTGCGTCACCCCCACCCCCCACCCGAGTTCTACCGCAAGGGCATTGAACAGCTGGAGACACGTTGGCAGGAGGTCCTGGATGCCGATGGCGATTACTTCGAAGATTAAATATAAGTTACACATACTGTGAAGCGTTTTCTTTTTTTCCTGAAAAAACGGACAGAACTTTTTTGGTTACCTAGTGTATTGAATTGGTATAAATTCAATAGTTAATATTCGAACTAATCAATGACCAATGGGGATAATACTTCAACTTATAATAATTTTATTTTTAGTTTAATAATGAAGTACAGGGATTTAATTATCTAAGTGTTTTAACGTATGCTTGAAAACGCGACACAAAAAAATTCAGAAGGTGTATTTGTTATGGCCTGTTAGGGCCAGTAAGAAAGACACAAAAAGAAGGTAGTTTGAACTAGTGTATTGAAATAACAGAACATATCTACAAAATAAGAGTGTTATTAGTCAGTAGATAGAAGTGTCCATCCAAACTGACAAGCTATACTGAGTCTCGACTGCCTCTTCTAGGAAGTGTCGCAGGTTAGTATTTATGAAGGAGAAAGAGTTCATTCTAATGTAGATAGGACACCATAACAGTATTATAATAATGAAAGAAACTTTTCCAAAGATAAGGAAAAGATTAAGAAACAAGAAAGTGTCATAAGAAACAAACAACTAAACTGTTATAGAATATTACTATTCTTATATGGCATTGAATAATAGATAATCTTCTCACAGGGGAAGAGACTTGAGGTAACAGAAATGTGGTTTTACAGAAGGATGCTGAGAATACTATTATTGGATCGCGTAAGCCAGATGGAAGTTTTAACAAATGTGAACGAAGAAAAAAAGCTTATATTTAGAATCAGACAGAGGCCATTGAAATTTCTGGGGCATGTAATGGGGAAAGAGGGATTGAAGAATTTGTCATTTATCGGACAAGATTCAAGATTTGGTTGGATTAATTTATGACGCAACCACGCTCGGTCTCATGGTGTATGTTGCGTGCGTTAACTGACACCTGAGTCTGCAGCTTTTCGCTTCCGTTCCGCCTCCAGGTGATCAAAGATGTCAAATGATCAGTCGAAATTCTTCACTTACTCTGCCACGTTGTGATTTCTAATCTCACAAAATTTTAGGATATGAGAAAAAAGGGGTAGTCGTCTTCATGCTGTACTCCTCGACAACTGAAAATCAAGAGATATGCAGAAATAAGGGAAACAGACAAGAACAAAAAGTAGCAAGACAGTAGCGAAGGCCAGTTTCTGTGGTTAATGATTATATTGTATCTCTTTGTGCAGTACAAGAGAGAGGGAGTAAAAAATGATTTAAAGAAAATACAATCCAACTTTTTTCCGAATTTGCATTTTACTACTGCTACTATGTATGTTGTTGTCAGTAGTAATACAGTCTTTATGTTCCTCTCCCCTTGGGTTTCTGCTTATAAGCAGTGTTCAAGTTAGTAACGTATGGAAGAGAGCAGGAGGGGATTTTTCCGCATCTTTACTCCGTACATTTCGAGCGAGTCTCTGGGATGTTCTCTGTGACGTTCTCTGTTGTTCGTACTTGATTTTCATATCCCTTGTCATTTATTAAATATGGTGCGGGATGGTAAGTAATCGGAATGTTTCTACATTAAAATATAACTGGCTTAAATCACTTGCTTACGGTTTTCGCCATCCTGGAAGTTTGGAGACACGATTGTGTTGACTTTATACATTCACCTGTCAGCGTTAATTACATTTCCGTCAATACGTGGGTGATTTTCTTCCAAAACCCTCCGATAATTCTGCTTTCAGTTGATCCTTTCTTTCTATGAGTGAGATAGTAAGGGAGAGAATCAGACAAATAAGGAAGAAAGAAATAGAGTTCTTTCCGTTTCGCTAGGCCAGCTTTGACATCTGGTTATTGTTAAATAGTTATAATATCAGTCGAATGTCATTTTAGTGAATGCCTTTTTTCGCCCGGCCAACTCAGAGCTCATTACCTTCTTGTTTCGGCACTGTGTCTTATCAAGTGCCGAAGTTTATTTCAAGTTGGAGTGTTTTAAAAGGCTCAAGACTAGCCAAACCCTCTTAATCAAGGAGGCATTGTTACATAGACAGAGTGGATCAATCGAAAAAAGCAATTTCTGTTTTGAAGAATATAAGAACAGACACTAAAATTAATTTACTGAGGCATTAACGTTAATATTTGATTATTAGAGATCAGCATTATTAATCGACTATTAAATTCACGGTATTTTACTTTATTTTTTTTTTACGAATTTTCGATTCCAAAGTTAACAAAACCATTAGATTTAGTTTGCTATAAAGTTATTTAGATATTAAACGTGTAAAAGCCGTGGGTGTACATATATTCAAATCTAATCGCATCCACATATGTACAAATAGACGAGTATATGCACACACGAACACACACTGGTACAATACTTTTGTTCAGACGTATATGCGCACACATGCATATCTATACATACATTTTAAAATTGTTTTTATCGACGTGCCAATATATACGTTAAATTTCAAAACGAGGTTTGGAAATCATCTGTAAATGCTAAAATATTGGATGAACGAATTCGCAAGATGACAAAAAACTAGAATCACCAAAGTAAATTTAGACACAGTCATATTTCAGTGTAAGGACAAATAAAGGTAATTGCTTAAATACTCATGCAAATACACAAGCTAAAACAAAAACGTACACGACAAAAAACTCCACAGATCATCATAACCACGCACATTTAAATACTTATACACAACTTCTGGCATAAATATACGCAAATAAGCGTACGAATATTTACAAAGAAACATACGCGCATAAAAATGTGCATTGGCAATAAATCAAATATATATATATATATACATATATATATATAAATATATATTATGGCAAGGAATTAGCGAAACTTTAATGGTATACTAAACACTAAGAACAAAACAGACAACCGATTTCGTCCCAGATCTCTTCAGGTTTTTAATTTTCTGGAAAATTGATTTTTAAAAGTAAAATAAAATTCAAATGAGAGAGAAAAAATAATAAGAGCTAGTGTCAAACCCAACAAGCAATCTCTCTGTTTACAGAGAGAGGGCTTGCGAAATTTGATGTAAATGGACTCCAGAGCCTTGAAATGATATAAGGAGTGCGACTTGGATGAGATAAAAAACGATAGGCACTCAATCCAGCCAAACATTCCGTGCTAGTTATAGCATGTTGGGCTATAGTAACCTGAGGAGATCTTGGACGAAACTGGCTGTTTGTTTTAGTTCTTAGTGTTTAGTATGTCATTAAAGTTCCACTAAGAATCTTTTCAAACATATATATATATATATATATATATATATATATATATACAAGCACACACATACATATACATATATAAACATGCATACATTTGTATAGCCACGCATATACGAACATCCGAACATTTGTACGCACAAATACATACACACTCTAAATATATATTAATTAATATACATATTATCTTACGTTTCTTGCACGATTCTGAGTTTTTATGCATTTTTTAGCAATTACCGGGTGCTTTGAAAAATTCATGGAACACTGACACGTTTGTAAAACGTAGGATAATAAGGATTTGGATGGGTGCGGATGTGGCTGATGAGGCTAATTTTTGCACGGAAGTGTCTGTTGCAGCAGGGGCAAGGAATGCAGGGGGCAGACACAAGCTGGTTGATGGAGCTTTTGTGCTCTCTTCGAGGGTCCTGATGTGACATTCTTCAAATTTTGCAACTCCAGATTTCACTCTATCTGTAACAATGCATTCTCAGGAAAAGTATGGCATGTCACAGTACTTGGGGGCCTCCTTTAGCCGGCCAAGTGACCGTATCACTGTGGAGAATTTACCATAGAAGAGTCTCTTCGGTAGTTGGCTGTCTTCCATGCGGTGTATGTGACCAGCAAATCGAAGTTAAGCGCGCAGAAGCAAGGCGTGAATACTGTCACACTTGGCACGTTCCAGCAGTTCTGATTATAGAATTGTATGGTAGCATTTGATACTGAGGAAGGCACGCAACACCTCATATGGAAGGCATTGTTGTTTCGCATGCCTGCTATAGACTGTCCATGTTACGCAAGCATAGAGCAGGGAGAAAAGGACTACAGCTCTCTCTCTCTCTCTCTCTATATATATATATATATATATATATGTGTGTGTGTGTGTGTATATATATATATATATATATATATATATATATATATATATGTAACTATTACAGAAAAGTGAAAATATATTACAGAAAAGTGAAAGAACACATAGATTAAAAACCTACTGTTCAGGCATTTACATTTATAAAGAGTGCTCGATACAAAGTAGAGCTTAATATTGTAATTTTGTTATTGCAATTGCATAATATCAATACACAAAAATTTTCATGTGTCAGAACAAAACATTTCTTCTTCAGGTGATATATTAAAAAAAATCAATCAGGTGATATGTTAAAAAATTAATCAGGTGATATGTTACATTTTTTTTAATATATCATCGGAAGAGGAACAGTTTTGTTCTGAAACATGAGCATTTTTGTGTAGTGATATTATGCTTTTATAAACCGTTGTAATAAAATAACAAATTTATTATATATATATATATATATATATATATATATATATATATATATCTTCTTCTATGTTCCCTGTGCCTTCAGGACGTAGGCGATCATGGTTCTTCACGTCTCCCTATCTCTGGTGGCTCTTAGTATGTTTGCTCCTGTTACTCTTGGCAACCCCCGTTTCGTCATCCACCTGATCAGGCCCTGCAAATATGTTATCTGCTGCCTTCCTCTGTCTCTCTTTCCTTCTATCTGGCCAGTCAGTATCAGGTTCTCCAAGCTCTCCTTCCTGTCCCAGGAACTTCAGTTGTCTCTTCCTGATGCTCAGTGTTAATATTTTTTTTGTTGCCATTCTTTCCAACACGTCTTCCTTGATTGCATGCTCAGTTCACGATATCCGCAGCATCCTTCTGTAGAACCACATTTTGGCTGCTTCCAGTTTTGTCCTCATTTTCGATGATATTGTCCAGCATTCACTGCCGTATTAAAGAACTGGCATCACATAGCAATCCAGCACTCTTTTCTTTGTTTCTAGTGAGATTTACCTGAGTGTTAGTACTTTACTCAACTTCTGGAACGTGTCCTTTGCAATTTAGCATTTAAATGATCCATTCAAAAGCCAGATTTCAGAAATTGATTAAAAAATACTCCGTGGAATTTCCATGAGACTCATGCGTCATTATATAAACATGACATTCCAGATGAAAGTAAATGTGTTTTGAAAGCATAAGTATTGACAAAAAAGAATAAAGCAAATCCTGGTAAAAAATAGCCTTTCATGGGACACAAATAATTTTTTTTTATTTTGTTTTTCCAAGCAAAACAAAAGTCAGATAGAAGCATCTTCGTCGTAACATTATGAATAAATAATGAAGAATGCCAGAAAATTACATCCGGGAATGAAACAAGCTTGGACTATATTATTTGGCGTGTACTGATCTAGTAAAAACTAATTTGGCTTAAATTTTTTAGTGCTGAATTTTTTTAATCTTTTCTTTTCTTTTTTGCTTAAATCATTTTTCTCTGAACAAACTGAAGGTAATCAAAAGCCAGTGTATGTAAACTTTAGCCTAACCTAATTTCTTTCTAATAGACACATCATCGTTTATACAAGGTGTCTGTAAAAATGTATAACTACTTCGCCAGCTTTGAGAATAAAGCATCATGTGCACGTAAGTCTAATTGATTTACACTTGATTTTTGTTGAAGCATTTTCTTTAAATACCACGTTTAATGCCAAATGGTGTTAATTAACTTTTTCGCTATTAATTACTTAATATCCCCCTTTGCGACATTCACGACTTGACTTCATTTCGTTATCCGCAGACACTTGAATAATATCGGCCTATCTTCTTCTTCTATGTGCACTGTCCCTTCAGGACGTAAACGATCATGGCTTTCCACGTTTCCCTATCCCTGGTGGCTCTGAGCACGCCTTCTCCTGTTACACCGTGCAATCCTCGTTCTCTCATCCACCTGATAAGATCCTTCAAATATGTTATCCGTTGCTTTCCTCTGTCTCTTTTCCCTCTGTCTGGTGTGTTATTATCAGGTTCTTCCGGCCCTCCTTCCTCATTGCGTGTCCCAGGAACTTCAGCTGTCTCTTCCTGATGCTCAGTATTAATTTCCTTTCAGCGACGCTTTTTAGCGTTTACAAAAGCCTTGCCTCCACTTACGCTAGTGAAACTATGTAATAAAACTATACATTGTGGTGCAGTGGCTATCGACTCGGAACGTGAAATCAGAGAGTCGAGTTTTAATCCAAGTTGAATTCGTTGCACTCATTTACGCATAAATACCATCGGGAAAAGTATTTAATCCATCTCATCTCAATTTATGGGTTAAATACAAGGACACATTTGACTCTGTACTTTTGGTTACTAACCAGTCTACCGCAGAAAGAAATGGCAAGCTACAGCGGGAAAAACTTCTACCTAGTCAGTCATGGATCGATCAAAAGAGACATGATCACCCAAGCGAGTATCACGTATGGCGCTTAATTGACTGACTCAATTGAACTTTTATGGCAAATCAATAATCACCCGCACTTTTGCTATAATATATATGTTTAGATTTGTAAACAGCATAAACTGATCATGCATATTTATAGTTGGCATTATTATACACACGTGATCTAGGTTTGTTCTTGATTTTGCCAGTAACATTGCTGCTGTTACAGTGTAAACATGGCCGCTTCGCTAGCAGTGTGTAGAAAGAATTAATAAACAGCAGTCATCCGATTTTTCTGGTTGGAAGACATAGATTTTATATACTTTCATCGTGTTTTGTTTTTGTTTAAAGGTTCACTATCTGACTATAGCAGGAACTCTAACAGGTACTACCACCCACCCTATTATGCTCCCTATCAGAGCTCTTGCTGTCAGATGTACCAAGGACTCAAACGATACTGACGCTAATTATAGGATCAATGAATGTCAAATATTTTCTATTAGGAAACAGTCACCATTACCATATTCTTTTAGAATTCAATCACGTGGGACTTCTGACTGTGGATAGAGTGGAGTGGTCAAAAGAAAAATTAGTAGCTCACTTACCACATGGGCTGAAATTCATCGGAGGCTCATAGCCTCTTCCACACAATGCCCGTTTTGTGTTGATCGATAAGTTTAAAAGTGGCCACACAAGCGTGGTTTCCGACAAAGGAGTGCGACGCCCGTCAACCTCCACCAATGGTGAAAAGATTCAGCAAGCTTGAGAGATGGTAATGAAGAATCGGCATGTTATCATCGTTTAGGTTGCATGTTCTATGCAGATTTGGATGACAGCTCTTTGTTTCGTTAATTCCAATTCCAGGTTATCCTGAATACGTCTGTTCTCTCTAAAAGTATGGGTTAAGCAGACTGGCCTATTTGGGTTTAGCAACCAATCTAAGAAAGAAAAAAAATCCAAACCGGGCGGAAATTAACTGAAAATCACTTCACTATCTTTTGAATGAAATATATGGGAATTCACAGATTGAATAATAGTCCTGGGTATGACGGAAAAACTGCATCCGACAGAAAAGCCTCCGGTTGGGAGGTTGGGAGGAGCTCCGAACCACCTCTTAATTGCTGTTGTTCTCAGGACCACGCTGACTCGGAGTGGTAGCACCTGTTAGAGTCCCGGCAATGGGCAAATAGTTAACTCCCGCAAACACTATGAAAGTATAAAAATAGTTTTTTATAGAAAAATATACATTTTTGAAAAACAAATATTGCCAACAATACATTTTTTAAGAAAAATATTACCAGTAATAAATTGTGGAATACAAAACTAGAAGAAAAAAAAATAAACAAATTAAAAAAAATTTTTTCATCAAAATCAGACTAAATCAACCTTCTTACTATGACTATATTTTTTTAAAATACCTTAAAACCCCACCTTTTTGGCATTAAATACTCCAAAGAGGTTGATATGTCGTTAAACAAAATTCAAACAAACAGATTAGAAAATAACAAAAGAAAAACTTATCTTAGTCGACTTGTTTCTTTAGAGAGAGTTTATCCAGGCAGATGTAAAGATTTTATTTTGTGACAAGTGATATATCTTAATTTCAATTTCACTTACGTGTGTGTGTGTTATCGCTATCTTCCTCTTCAAGTAGTAGCTGCATCCGTCATTCGATAAAAACTAGTTGTTGTTTAAGGGGCCTTGGTGATGCTTGATAAATTGGCCTTGTGCCAAACACGTCCAAAGTGCCCACAATTTAAATATCAGAAGGTTGAAGGTTGGATGGTAAAATGTGGAAGGATAAACTATTTCGTTTGAACATTAAATTTTTATCAACCGAATAACAAAATTGTAAGAAGAAAAATACAAGTGAAATTTTGTTAACTGAACACTATAACATATATGTGAAAAGAAAAATGTTTATTGAGAAAATGCGTGTAGTTTTGTAGTTAAAATTGTTCAAAGAGAAATGTAAGTATTTAAAATGTCCCACCTAACTTAAGAGTCATGCTTGATAGTAGTAAGTAGCTAAGAGACCCTGGCACATACTGATAGTAGCAGAATGTAAAGTCTTATGCTCCTACCTCTTTTTGGTAGATGGGTGACAGGGTGAGAAAGAAGGTAAAACAAATAAAGAAATGGTAGTTAGAGTGTCCTGTTGTTGTTGTTGTTGTTGTTGTTGTTGTTGTTGTTGTTGTTTATGCTGCTGCTGTTGTTCTTTTCTTTGGCGGGCAGCCTGGAGTAAAAAAAGAAGAAAACTGGAAGTAAATGTGAGACGTGACCGAGTCAGCTTGAAGTTTCTTCCTTACATTGTGAGATGCTGTCAGATACCGCTCTCATTCTGACTCAATTTGACCAGTCAAGAGATGTCGTTTAAGTAGAGGATTTCTCATGTAACCGCCTCCAGCGAGCATATTCTTCTTTAGGTGTGAAAATAAATTTGACTAACGTCACATATCAATTTTTGATTTCTTATCCAATTAGGATCCAGAATTTTGCTTTTCACACTATGTGTAAATTTGTTTTATTCTGGGTTTTTCCAGAATGTTTGTATCCGATTTTTCGGGTGTGCAATTTTACTTTTCACGCTGACTTGTGAAATTTGCCTCGGTCTCTCTTTTTCCAAAATGTTTTTAGTCGTTTGAATCCGATTTTGTGGGTGTGCAATTTTACTTGGTGTGTTTTTAGTTGACAGTTGGATGATATAGGATTTGTATCCTAAACGCTTAAACGCTTATAAAAAGAATGAACTTTTCTATAATATTTATATTAATACTAAGTGCTACTAAAATATCACAAGGCCAAACTACTGGGTCGTAGAGAAATCTCAATACGCGAACCGCTACATCGTAATAACCAATTGAGATTCACACGCCACACGTCTCTTAAAACGTGTTTGCAAGTAACATGTTCTCTGTCTGCAGCTGCAGCTAATCTAATTATGTTGGAAAATGCAGAAAGCAGGTATGCAATTAAGAAAAGAATCACAGGACTAATAATGAGAATTAATCAATCTAAAAATGCTCGTAGAGAATACGTTAATGATTAAGATTGCAAATGTAAAAGCGTTATAAGTTTCGGAACGAATTTGACATTTAATGAAGAAAGGAATATTTACTAAAGACAAAATCATTACTACTTTTCACGATTTGCTTTCAGGACTGGTTTTATGTCGAGCCAAACGTTCTCTTTAAATAGTTACCCACAAGCCATATCAGTGATTTTAAAAAAGAAATTGATGTTTGGTAATTTGAGTGGTGGTTTTTCAGATCTTAGCCAATCAAGTAGGATAAAAGTACATTTGAGATTTTCTAAATTAAGCCAAAATAAACAATTCTACTGTGTTTATTTTTTCTCAGATCAATGATAAAAAAATGGCTTCGAGGGAATTCATTCAGTGAATCTTAAAAAGTAATGTTTTTCAACGGTTCTCGTAGACTGGCACTACCTAATCGCAAGCAAAGAGAGCATATAACATGAAGGAATCTTCTAGAATGTATTATCACATGTAATTCGTAGATTAAATAATGACATAATTAAGATGTTAAATTTACAAGGACTTCAAACAAAAAGTTAGGAAGGAAACACCCCCCCAACAATACTAAAACGGTGGACTTCAGAAACATGTTTTTTTTCGAAAAACTGTTTTAAGAAAAAACTTTTATAAATGCCAGCGTACAGTGATTGTTTTTCTTAACGGCATATCAGCTCTTTATGGGTCATTTAGTACAGAAATTTAACCTGCGTGTGAGCTTTGAAGTAATAAAAATGTGGTATACGTCATTCTGCTCTCACATGTGCGTTGTGGTGCAGTGGATATCGACTCAGAATGACAAATCGGGGAGCCGATTTCGAATTCCGGTTGAATTTGTTGCATTCACTTATGCACAGATACCTTTGAGAAAGGTATTAATCAGTCACTTTCCCCCCAGTTATGGGTTAAATAATAGAACAGATTGGGTTCTATAGCCTTAGCTGGCAACCAGTCTACCACAGAAAGCAATGGCAATCTACTGAGGGATAATCTTCTGCCCAGTCAGTCATATCTCTTTCGAGACATGATCGCCCAAAGCGTGTATCACGTATGACACTTAACTGACTGATATGATTTTGTTCATATACATGCTTGTATGGCTATAATTACTAGAGAAGATGATATGTGTTTTATGTTATAGTTTTGCTGAATCTATATTTTTGATTTCTTTAAGAAATTGTACTTGTACAGCGAGACTATTCTGAGGACCCTAGATGTTATGACAGGATTTGTAATCGTAGGCCACAATTTGAACAACATAAGTTACGTAGATTATACAGTGCTGATTGCAGACACGAAAACGAAACTAGAAGACCTCCTACAGAAGGTAGCTGAAGAGAGTGACAAAAACTGACTACAAATAAAACGCAAGAAAACCGAATGCATGATCATCAGCAAAAAGAGCAAAATACCAAATACAGGAAGGGTGTCATTGTGGCATCACCCATTACAACGGATTGAACTCTTCCTAGAACTACATATACTTCCCCTCACAAGAGGATATATATATATATATATATATATATATATATCGTTATTTCATATTTTGGTGTTTGTATTATTTCTTGCTGGACTCTTAACCGGGTCCACGACAAGTGGCGACGAAGAATCGGACAAATTCACGCGGAGCGGATTAAAAAAGAAAAATACTTTTTCACGTCAGTCGCCTACGACAAGTGATGAACAAAGAAACACAGACATAAAAAAGAAAAAGAAAATACAACTTCCCCACAACAAATGACGACGAAATACTAAAAAAATTACGCGGAGATAAAGGAATTTCTTAAACAGCACTCGCAAACAAAAAAAGCGACAAGGAAACTCAAAGAATTCACGTTTCTGAACTGCAGTCGTCATACAAAGTAACGACAAGTTTAAAGAAAATATCTCCCTGCACAACTACGTAAAGGAAAAAAAAAGTTTTTTCCCTCCTCACAGAAATAAGCGAAAAAAAATGAATTTTCAAGCAACAATTGTCGAACTGTTAAAAAAACAATTCGAATTCCAACAAAGATTGGAAGACAAACAAGTAGAAATAAAACAAAAAATGAAACCAGACACCTTCAGATACTACCTTAGTAGAAAAAACTAACTGCGAGACATGGTCAGACACAAAGAAATTGAGGTTGTTATTAAGGAAACTGGGAACGTCCGCACACACAAATTTCGTTGACTACATATTGCCCCAAAAGACCAACGAATTAATTTTCGAGGAAGCAGTGAAATGTTTAACAGAACTGTTCAGCTCGAAACAAACATGGAGAAAACTGAATATCCAACCATGCTACGTACAAACAAAATTGCAAGATCAGTGACAGGAAAAAGAATAAATTTCGAGAGGTAATCACGAATGTGTCATTCAATGGAAAAACAAAAAAAAAACCCAAAACGTTCAAACCTTTTCAGCACCGATTAGATGCAAAAATTTATGGAACTTACCTATTAATACTTTCTGTCAGAAAGTAGAAAGTAAACCTACAAGCAGAGAAATTAAAAGAAAAACTAAAAAAGTTCCCCGACATATTTTCGCCAGGACCGGGTATATGTAAAATGGTAGTAGAAAAAATAGATCTCAAAGATGGCGCACTACCAATATTTAAAAAGAAAAGAAATGTTCCCTTCGCTTCAATAAAAAAAAATTGATAAGAAACTGGATAAGCTTGTAGACACAGGGATACTAACGAAAGCAGAATTTAGCCGACCGTCTATATTAAGAAAAAAATCAGGCGAAATTCGTGTTTGCGCTGATTTTTCAACAGGTCTTAACAGCGCAATAAAATATTACCACTATCTGCTTTGCAGCCCAGAGGAATTATTCACAAGATTAAACGGCGGCAAATACTTCTCAAAAATTGATCTAAGCGAAGTCTATTTACAGGTACCAGCGGATGAGGAAACTTCTAAGCTACTATGCATTAACACACACACGGGATTGTATAGATTTCAAAGACTTGCATTTAGAATTAAAGTAGCACCAGTGATTTTCCAACAAACGATGGATACAATGTTAGCGGGATTAGATTTCGCCATAGTATATCTAAACGACTTTCTAATAAAGAGCGACAGCGTCAAACAACATGTAAAACACATTCAAGAAGTATTTACGCGAATCCAAAGCTATAGATTCAAAGTTAAAGATCATGCGACATTTTCTTAAAAGAAATTAAAAAGCTAGAGCATATAATAAACAATGATGGAAGAAGGTCGGATACGGGAAGAGCAGCAGCGATAAATGATATGCCAGCACCGAGAAATATCGCGGAACTTCAAAGTTTCCTAGGATTGGTAAATTATTACCAGGAATTCATTGCCAATATGCATAAATTGCGTGCTCCATTAAAGGAAGTACTGGAAAAAGAAAAAAAAAAGAATGAAGTTGGACAGAGCAATGCCAAAAAACGTTTGAAAAAATTACTAAAATATTAACGTCCAACTTGTTTTTGACACACTAGGATCCAAATTTAGAATTAATAATAGCGAGTAATGCGAGCTCGTATGGCGTAGGTGCCTGTCTATTACACAAAATGCTAGACGGAAATAAAAAAAAAACCTATCGCAAACGCTTCGAGAACACTATTACAAGCGAAAAAAATATTCACAAATTAAGAAAAAGGCTCTATGAATCATATTTGCTGTAATCCGATTTCACAGGTACATTTACGGAAGACGTTTCACTCTGCAGACTGATAATAAACCGTTGTTAACAATTTTTGGTTCGAAGAAAGGCTTATCAACATACACAGCAAACAGGCTGTTAGGATGGGGAACCATATTACTTAATTACGACTTCAATTTGGAATACCTGCCTTCTAACAAGATTGGACACGCAGACGGGTTATCAAGATTAGTGCCAAAGAATAATGAACCACTGGAAGATACGGTAATAGCGGCACTACAATCAGAAGGCGAAATGAGAACAGCACTGGGAAACAAAGTACGCAAGCTGCCAGTGACATTACTAGAAATTAGTAACCGTGCAGAAAGGGACGACTTCATTAAAAGTACGAAGGAAAAAATAAAAGGAAGAGACAGTAGTTAGCCAACACAAAATCTTATCAGCAAAGAATTGGCCACAATATGTAATTTATAGTAGCTTAATATAGAGAGTCGTAATACATCAGAAACTTCAAAAAAAGATGCTAAAAGATTTCCATATGGGACATCCTGGAAAAAATCGCAAAGGGGATACTAAATCAAGCAGGTACAAAATTTTAAATACCAAGGAAGTGTTCTAACAGAAAACGGAAAGTGTGACACTGAGATCCGAAGGCGAATTAGTATGACTAAGGATGCGTTCCAAAAACTGAGTAAAGACACAGGAAACTTTCACTAGAATCAAAGAAGAAAATTCCGGATTTCTATGTGATGTCAGTTCTTCAATATGGCAGTGACTGCTGGACAATATCATTGAAGATGAAGGATAAAACTTGAAAGTTGAAATGTGGTTCTACAGAAGGATATATCATGGACCGAGCAATGTTGAGGTTTTGGAAATGATGGAAACCAAAAGGAAATTAGTACTGAGCATCAGGAAGAGACAAGTAAACTTCCTGGAACATGCGATGAGGAAGGAGGGTTTGGAGAACCTGATACTAACAGGCCAGACAGAGGGAAAAAGAGACTGAGCAGGTGGATGACAAAACGGGGGTTGAGAGATGTTACAAAAGAAAGCGTGCTAAGAGCCACCAGAGATAAAGATGTGGAAGGCCATGATCGCCTACGTCCTGAAAGGACAAGGCACATAGAAAAAGAAGGATATTATATGGCTCAATGCAATAAAAGAGTTCTCTTATGTTGGTTATTTGGTTGCTTTGGTTTAATGGCTTCTGTGGTTAATTTAATGCCAAAATTTAAATATTTTGAACACAATCTTTTGAATTCAACTAAATATATTTTGAACGCAATTACATGCCTTCAACTACAGATAAAATGCATTGTTGGTCATTTTTCTATAAAATATATTTCTGCTCGTTTAGGTAACTTTAGTTATTTCACTATACATACGTGTTTGTGGTATTTTTACTACAAAAATGTACATTTATACTTTCATAGTGATTTGCTTTTCTTTGAGGTTTCACTATTTTCTCATAGCAGGGATCAGTAATTAGTGCTAGCATCCCGGGTTAGGGTGAACCTGGGATCAACAGCAATTAAAAGGTGGCTCCATGCTTCTAAAAATCTCCGATCTCCCGATCAGAGGTAAGATGTAGATTATCATCATGCCCAGGACTCAACCGACTGTGACGCAAATTTGATCGAACAATGAATGTCAACTGTTTCCCTATAAAGAACCAGTTATCATTAGAATTCCTTCCCGTTTGATTTCCGGATGGAGTGCAATGACCAATGGATAAATTGCTAGATCACTTATCATAGTGCAATGACCAATGGATAAATTGCTAGATCACTTATCATAGTGCAATGACCAATGGATAAATTGCTAGATCACTTATCATAGTGAAAGGGGAGTCTTGTTTTCTTCAGCCAACATGTATTGCAGTTATGGGTTGAGAGAAACCCGGATATAACCCTTTCTTGTCTTCTATCAGCATGACTGATGCTAAGCCTCAACAGAGGGACTCGTTGCTACTTCTCGATTTCCGCTGACATGAACTGGAAATATTATATTGAATTAATTGCTATATCTGCTGCTAGGAATTATGTTTTTATAATTTCATTATACATTTAATCTCAAAACTCCAGTCATTCTTCTCGACGTTATTATTATAACGAGTGTACACGTACCCATGCCATATATATATATATATATATATATATATATATATATTCAGCTGAATTGGTGTGAGTTTGTGACCCTCGGTTTCACGCTTTTGTGATCGTCAGACAAACTGATTACTTTCCCAAAAACCTAGATATATGTAGGATTGCGAATATTGATGTTTTTGGGGAAATTGGAAGCAAAATTTTTCGTCGAGACGTCTCTCATCCAAACGCAAACATATATACACAATTGTACACCCATCGATGTACGCAAACACACACACACACACACAGAGGCGCGGGCACTCGCACACTGGGGCTAACACAAACATAACTGTATATAAACAGTATGGGGCTTGGCGTATATATGTATATGTGTGCCATTGTGTACATACATACGCATTTGATTGGTGTATTCAAATAGTGTACCTTGTAGATACACTATTTGAATAGATACACAATTTGTATCTGCACAAAGACGCTGTGTGGTAATCGTGACAGCTTCTAAGATGTTATGGTGATATTTTTTCCGAGTTTTTATTCAGAACAGAAGAGCACAGAAAAATTGAATAATTGTCCCCCGCATGAACTTATATTCATCAAGTGATCTCCGATTGCAGCCTCATGTGACTGTAAATACCTGGATGAGGCTATTAGTTTATGCTGACGAATGGGATCAAGCACCTATATAGTCAGTATTTCACTAAGTTTTGCTGAAGGGTAAATTTTGTTGTAGTAGAGAAAATAGTCAGTCAGTTAAGTGCCATACGTACCACAATAAAACCAAAACAGTGCATTACAGATCACAAAACCTTATCAGCAAAGAATTGGCCACAATATCCAGTTTATAGTAGCTTAACATTGACAGACCACTTCGGGAATCCCAATGTTTTGATATCATTAAACTTAGACATTTTAGGTTCAGTGTTACTCAGAACAACCTTTTCTGGGTAACCATTAGCAAGAAAAATGCCAGTGATTTGCTTGAGTTTAGTATATAATTCATATTCTGAGAGTATCATTAGTCTACGTTGGGTAACAGTTTTGATAAGATTTATCTTTCTGGATGTGGGAAAAAAAAAAAGAAAATCCAACTAGGTATATGCCTGTAAAATGGGTTTTCTGTATACGCAAGTGAAGAAAGACGTAGAAGTTTTCTCGATCATAACGTCTAAGAAATGCAACATTATTACTTTTCACGTCCATCAAAAATCGTAAAGAGAGGTGGAGATTGTTCAAATTTTGAAACTATTTGCCTCACTATGTGATCTGAAAGACGCAATCGTATCATCGACATAACGTACATAACAGTATGGCTCGAGTACTTCATCAAATATTTGTTTCTCCTGGAATCTTAAGAAAATATTAACTATAAGATGTCATAAGATGTACCAGAGAAGTACCCATCGATACGCCACCAACCTGTTAATACATAACGTTATTGAAACTAAACAAGACAGTATTTGTCGATATTTTTGAGATTAGGTATTTACAGTATTTACATTATTCGGACTATTGTTCTTATCGTTCTTGCCATTTGTACGACATTTCGGCCGTTGTACGCTCTGGTCTTCTTCAGGCGCTAGGAATTTCTAACCGAACTCTTTATTACAATCACTGGGGTATATGAACTCCATTCTTTGTCTAATGTCTTTTCTGGAATGCATGATTTATCTCTCTCTAACACTATAAGTTACTTGTTCGCCATTGCTGTAGCCTGGTATTGAACTCACAACTCTTTAGGTCAAGTACCAGGAACTAACCAACGTTTATATCCATTGAACCACGTGTCCTTAAGGACACATGTGACTTGACCCAAAGAGTTGTGAGTTCAATACCAGGCCACATGTAATAAAGGTTTCGGTTCGAAATGCCCTGCATCTGAAGAAGACCGGAGCGTACAATGGCCGAAACGAAGTACAAATGGCAAGAAAGATGAGGACAATAGTCCCAATAATGTAGATAGTATAAACAAGACTTGGTGGCCATCTCCATCAGCTCCGCAAAAACGTTTTCATGAAAGGAAAGAGATTCTAAGGGTCTACGATATAAATTATCAGCAAAAATATCTCAAAGTTTCATCTAAGTGAACATTGGTAAATAGAGATAGAAATCTCGAAGATATTCAAGATATTCAGTGTCAACAGAACGATGCAATTTACGCATGTATAACGCAAATTAAAAAGAGTCTGAAATACAAGTCCTTCTGAATAAAACTTGAGAACAGGATCAAGAATTTCGACACGTCATTTTTGAAACTTATGCTTAGCTGAAAAACAATGAACAAAATAGGTCAGAGATTAATACCTGGTTCATTAATTTTAATCAGACCATACATCCTAGGACGGTGAGAACCCATGGGACGAATTCTATCATAAACTTCCTTTAACAAAAACTTTCATTTTTGGAAACTTAATTTCCGTTTTCAAGCTATAATGAAACGAGATATCAAATGAATACAAAAATTTCTTGATATCTTCTAATATAGTGGGCATTTTAGCAACATAGAATAATTAAAAATAACAAAATTAGCAAACAAACAAAAGAATGAAACCGATGTTCGGATTAAAGATTGAATTATTATGAAAAAATGAAAGAAAAAAAAGTAAAACGAAAGAAAGAAAGAAAGAAAGAAAGAAAGAAGAGACAAAAATAAATTATATTGGACTTAATCTATTTCGTAGCGGATTTCGTAAAATTTCACAAATAAATTGTCTTTGTTCACATTAGAATACGAAAACAGAGCAGATGTAAATATTCTGAAAAATTGAGAAAATGTACGTTTTAAATCACATATATTAGGAACTTGAATAATTTATCGCTATTTTCCAACAGATGGCGCTGCGTGCGTGTAGTTTCAGATGGTAACGCATATTATAAGCAAGCTTGAAATTCAGTGTCTGTCATTTCGCCAAAGTGTAAACTTTGTTTTTCATGGCGTTAAGCATGTCGGATTTTACGCCAAAGAAAGTGAATTTGCGGGGAATTTTACTGCACTACTTTCTTCTAAAGAAATCTGCAGTTGAAGCACAGCGAATTACTTGTTGAGACTTACGGCGACCATGCTCTGTCAGAAACAATATGCGGAAACTGGTTTAGACGCTTCAAAAATAATAATTTTGATGTTGTAGATAATGAACGTTCTGACACACCGAAAAATTTTAAGACGAAGAACTGGAGACATTATTTCATGAAGACTCATGTCAGTCGCAAGCTTAACTTGCAGTATTATTCAAAGGTAGTCATACAACAGTTTCAAAACGTTTGAAAATATTAAGAATAGTTCAAAGTCAAGGACTTTGGGTTCCGTATCAGTTGAAGCCGCAATATCTCGAACGGCTTCTTGTCACGTGTGAACAGCTGCTTAAAGGAAAGATTCTTTTTTGTGACCGAAGAATGGATACACTACGATGACCCTAAGCTTAGAAGTTTGTGGGGTAAGCCCGGCCATGTATCAACATCGACTGCAAAGCCAAATATCCAACGCTCGAAGTTTCTACTCTGCCTTTAATGGAATCAACTGAGCGTAGTTTATTTTGAGCTAGTCAAACCGGCCGATTAGAACACTATTGACTACTACTAATGCGTTTGAGCCGTTCATTGAAAAGAAAAACGACTGCTATACGAGCAGAGACAAAGTGATTTTGGAGCATGAAAACGCTAGGCCACATGTTGCAAAACAGGTGAAAACCTACTTGGAAACGCTTGAATGGGAAGTCCTACCCACCCTCCGTATTCATCAGAGATTGTGCCGTCCATATCACATGTTCCAATTGATGGCACATGGCCTGAATGTGCAGCACTTTCAGTCTTAAGAAGATGACAAAAAATGGGTTGTCTCGTGGTTAGCCTCAAAAGACGAGTCGATTTTCCGACGTGGAATTCAGTTACTGCCAGAAAATAGGAAAAGTATTGGCTAGCGACAGACTATAGTTTCAGTGACCTGTTTCTTACTAACGTTTGCAAATAGAATATTACTTTTCATGAAAAACAGCCACAACTTATTCAAGATTATATACATATGAAGAAATTAAAGTAAATTGGACGAATTTACAAATCCATTGGTGATTATTTATTTTGTAAATATTTTTAAAAATATTCTGCTCCTCGGACGGAATTTTTTTTACAAAAATGAATGGCTTAAATTTATCCAGGCGGAATAAATAGTGGGAGGAAGAGGAAGAAGGAAAACATTTTATCGATTGGAAAATGGGTAGATATACAGTGTTAATTTTTAAACGCGGATGTCACACTTAGAATTCTGCATTCCTCTCCCAGACGATAAGATGACCTTGGATTAAACTTTAAGTTGGATATTTTCAAATACAGGACAGCAGATTTAAGGGCCGTATTTTAACCGAAAGAATTTAATTGTTCGATTTTTATATTAATTTTGACGGCAACAATAAAATATTTATCTTATAAATATAGTCTCTTTGGTTTCAATAATATTACTATCAAGTATGATAACAATGTTAAAGATGATAAAAAAATTACTAACTTCTGTGGAATTAAAAAAGCATACGATCCTTCGTACAATTTACCAAAAATTCTCTCCCCCCCCCACCTCTCTCTCTCTCTATATATATATATATATAAAATGTGATTTCGATTCAGTCACGTGATAAATTTCATATGTTAAACCATGTCGTTTGATTTGTTAAATCAGTCCGACATAGGAGCGAATCTGAAGGAGCTCGTCACAATGTAAGAAAAAAATTTCAAGAAGTCGACCCGGACGTAAGGGCACGTCACATAGTCGTGTTTCCTCTTCTTCCAATTTTACTTTCTTCGTCTTCACCCACATACCGTCAAGGAAAACAACCGCAATAAGATACTATAACTGACTTCGATAAGTACAATCTTCTTTATTGACTGATTGTCCTTTTCACTTTTTCTCCGGTTATAAAAAGGAAAAGAACACAGACTTTTATTAACAACTTCTTTAATCTTTTTATATACACACATTCTGCTACTATCAACTATGAACTCTGAATTTCCGTGGGACATTTAAATGCTTAGATTTCTCTTTGAACAATTAACTATATGCATTTTCCCTATGAACATTATATTTTTCTTACAATTTTATTATTCTGTTAATAAAAATTTTACTTTAATGTCCAAACGAAATATTTTATCCTTCCACATTTCAGCATCCAACCTTCAACCTTCTGATATTTTAAATTGTGGAGACTTCGCTCGTGTTTGGCACGAGGTCTATTTGACAAGCATCTCCGAGGCTTCAACACTGTCTTGCTTCAGTATGGCTGAGGTTCATATTCTAGTGCGCAACTCTTATGCCTTCTCAGGCTAACATTCTCGGCTAATATGAAGAGGAGTGGCTCTAGTGAATTCATATCTATGTCATCTGCTAAGAAAGTTGTTTCATAATGTCGTAATAAGCAATTTTTCTTCCAGGATCTCTTCTACATATCTATATGTCTAACATTCGTCCAAGGCTTTTCAATATTGCTGCCACATATGGTTTAGTTCTCCTAGTATATATTTAAAGAATCTTGATAAAACCCAATGAAGAATATGCAATGTCTTGTCATCTCGGCTTTAGTCAATTTCCCATCGCCTTAATATGATTTCTCTGTTTCTTTTTTATAAATACTTTGATGGAAATTATTCTTTAATAGTATCTAGACTCAAGGGAAGTATAAGACTTGCGGCAAGATCTCAGGTGTCAAACGTTGTTGGTATGTTCTTTATTGTTCTCGCTCCTTAATAATGTTTTTAATATTTTCTTTCACATTCAGTAAGTCACTGCGCGTTAGTGGCTCTGTTGATTTGCTTGGCGAAAAGATTAAAAATAAATTAATAAAGTTTATCTAACACAATGCCCAAGAGCCACTCACGCAAAAGTTTTCATGAATAGACGTGTGATATGAACGTCATTAAAACTCTAAAACACTAACCCAGCGCAAATTTTCCTATTTCAATTATACCTAAAAAACAAATATAAATTGTGTTTCTTTAGGACATAGTTCCTTGATTTTTGTCAATAATTTATTGTCGAACTCGGTGTGTTTTACGTGAAGTGTATTGTTTTGTCTTGTTTTTTAATTTGAGCCTTTAATTTTGCTAGGCTCATTTTCATTTTTATTTATTTTTGTTTTTCTGTGACCTTTGGGTTATTTTTTCACCAAACTTTCTTGGAATAAATGATTACTTCATTTCTATGAAGGTTTTGTATATTGCTGGGGTTTCTTTGTTTTTAGCGGCATTAAAAATGCTAGTTTTCTTTTTTTAAGTAGGTTGTTCTACATCCAAAGATTCTGTTTCTTTGTTTTGTACAAAGTTTGAAGTGTCTGCATGTAAAATACTTCAAATAAAAATTTATATTTATTTATTTATCTTTATTTTTTCAAAACCGAGTATAATATATCCACGGTTAGTAGTAGTTTAACTTTAATTGATGTTTAGTGTTCTAGGGTTAAAAGTAAAATGAAGTGTCGATTAAGAGGATGAGGAGGATAGATAGCGATTAACTCTTGGCCTGGATATTGTATTGCTGAGAGAAATATCCACGAAGAATTTTGGTTTCCAAATTTGCAGGTCTCGGAAAAAAACAAGCTGCTTAATAGTAACGTTCTCCTTACAAAAGAAATACGAGAGATACGTGGGTGATTTGATGTGGTAGATTCAACTCAGCTACTCTTGCCTATAAAACCTGAACTGGTGGAACTAATACTAAATTATTACTACCATCTACTACATCTAAAAATCTGATATCTTATAAGATTTAATTTTAAACTATGCCGCTTCCGTATTTCAGAAATCGTAGTTCAACTAGAGGTGTAGTGAATAACACAAGATCTTTTAAAGTTTAAATCTGAGTCATTGTTAAAAATAAACGAATTTTCTCTAATTTACAAACTTTGCTTAGTACACACAAAACACGCAAAATTTCACACCTTGATGCGAAATGTTTGTCAGCAAATGGAAAGGCCAATCCACATACTGTTATGAATTCCCAAACGAAAGAAAAGACGAGTAAACGAGACCGTTGTCAAAGAGTTCAATTATCACGTACCCTTGACAAACGTTAAGCGATCGTATTATTATTGCTTCTCTCTTTCTCTCACTTCACTCTTTTTCATCGTTCACCTCTCACCTCCTACTTTTTACCATTCACACCGAGCAATAAATTTCCTACCAAACAAAAGCTTATATATACATGCACATATGTGTCCCTGCATACGTACGCATAAACTCTTTCCAACAAGTTCCTACTACGAACTCTTGATATTCTTAACCCATTAATTGTTTCTTACTGAAAATTAACTTCTACCAATTCATGTTATTCTTTTCTATAAATCAATTTATATTTTAACATACAAAAGGTATATTTTTATTCTTCCACCTATCCACACATTCCAATCTCCAACCTGCTGACAGCTTTCTGATGATTACAAAAAATAATAAGTTGTATTGTTTTCGTTTATGTGTGACACGAGGCCGAATCAATAACCATTAACAATCTCCCTATAGTTTCAGATATTCATTATCTTGAATATTGTGATACTACAGGGTGATCAGATACCCACTTAGAATTAGGTGGCAAATACATTTATCTCGCATTTAGGCATGTTATATTTTTATAACTAGGAGTATTGACTGCAAAAAATAAACGCAACGCACTTGATCGAAAGGTATAAAATCATAAATAAAAACAAATGGTGCCAAGAGATACTTAGACAGAAGTTACGGGTCTCCGTTAACAGGTTTTTATAAACAGTCACACTTAGAACTGAGAGTGTGGCCGTAAAGTTGCTGCACATTTGAGCTCCTGACCAGTTCACTCCATATATCCTGGCAGTTGGGTGACGATCTTATACAAGCAGATCTGGCGAAGCCCATCTCTTTCCAGGTCAAACGATGTCCTCCAGTTTAAAAGCTCGGTTTCGTCACGGACAGGTTGTCGTTAAATTCATCACCGTACTGGCTGCACATTATTAGGAAGCCCAGTTTACGACATTTTGCTACATAGCCATTGACTCTTGAAGAAAGTTCACTTACCACTCTCTTCATTAGAAAAGCCTGCTGCTAGAACAAATTTAGTTACCGGTGATAGCCCGACTGCACAACAGATATTATATGGCTGCATAATACAGTAACTGTGATAGATAGATAGATAGATAGATAGATAGATAGATAGATAGATAGATAGATAGATAGATAGATAGATAGAAAAAAATTAGATAGATAGATAGATAGATAGATAGATAGATAGATAGATAGATAGATAGTCACTATCCTCGCTAGAAAAGCCTACTGTAAAAACAGTGTTAGATGCCTGTGATGATCCGAACGCACAGCAAGTAATATATGTGTGCATAGATAGATAGATAGATAGATAGATAGATAGATAGATAGAAAGAAAGAAAGAAATTAGATGAATGCATAGATAGATAGATAGATAGATAGATAGATAGATAGATAGATAGATAGCTAGTCACTATCCTTGCTAGAAAAGCCTACTGTAAAAACAGGGTTAGATGCCTGTGATGATCCGAACGCACAGCAAGTAATATATGTGTGCATAGATAGATAGATAGATAGATAGATAGATAGATAGATAGATAGATAGATAGATAGAAAGAAAGAAATTAGATGAATGCATAGATAGATAGATAGATAGATAGATAGATAGATAGATAGATAGATAGATAGATAGTCACTATCCTTGCTAGAAAAGCCTACTGTAAAAACAGGGTTAGATGCCTGTGATGATCCGAACGCACAGCAAGTAATATATGTGTGCATAGATAGATAGATAGATAGATAGATAGATAGATAGATAGATAGATAGATAGATAGATAGATAGATGTTTAACCACTCACCAGAAAAAACGTCTCACTAGAAAAGACGACTGGGGGAAAAGGTTTAGGTGCTTGTGATGATCAGACTGCACAACAGATATTATATGTTTGGATAGATAGATAGATAGATAGATAGATAGATAGATAGATAGATAGATAGATAGATATAAGACCTTAGAGATTACTATGGTCAATTTGATAGATAGATAGATAGATAGATAGATAGATAGATAGATAGATAGATAAGACCTTAGAGATTACTATGGTCAATTTGATAGATAGATAGATAGATAGATAGATAGATAGATAGATAGATAAGACCTTAGCGATTACTATAGTCAATTTGATAGATAGATAGATAGATAGATAGATAAGACCTTAGAGATTACTATGGTCAATTTGATAGATAGATAGATAGATAGATAGATAGATAGATAGATAGATAGATAGATAGATAGATAAGACCTTAGCGATTACTATAGTCAATTTGATAGATAGATAGATAGATAGATAGATAGATAGATAAGACCTTAGAGATTACTATGGTCTTTGAATTTAGATAGATAGATAGATAGATAGATAGATAGATAGATAGATAAGACCTTAGCGATTACTATAGTCAATTTGATAGATAGATAGATAGATAGATAGATAGATAGATAGATAGATAGATAGATAGATAGATAAGACCTTAGAGATTACTATGGTCAATTTGATAGATAGATAGATAGATAGATAGATAGATAGATAGATAGATAGATAGATAGATAAGACCTTAGCGAGACTAGTCTAATTTATAATTTGATAGATAGATAGATAGATAGATAGATAGATAGATAGATAGATAGATAAGACCTTAGAGATTACTATGGTCAATTTGATAGATAGATAGATAGATAGATAGATAGATAGATAGATAGATAAGACCTTAGCGATTACTATAGTCAATTTGATAGATAGATAGATAGATAGATAGATAGATAGATAGATA
Organism: Ascarosepion bandense; assembly: GCA_037127315.1. Lineage (NCBI taxonomy): Eukaryota > Metazoa > Mollusca > Cephalopoda > Sepiida > Sepiidae > Ascarosepion > Ascarosepion bandense. Next base: position 67,931 of record JBBBDQ010030444.1, read on the forward strand.
GATAAGACCTTAGCGATTACTATAGTCAATTTGATAGATAGATAGATAGATAGATAGATAGATAGATAGATAGATAGATAGATAGATAGATAGATAGATATGGAAACAGGGAGATATAATATAAAATATTAAGCAAATACGTTTATTAATGAAGTGGTTTTATAGAAATATTACAAAATCGCACGTTGAAAAAGGCCCAACTTGGTTGATAGAAATCCTGGTTATTTCAATATAAATATCATTTCATTGTTATAACTTCCCGGGTCGATACTTTTGGCAACACGCGACATTGCACCTTTAAGCCTCGTTTTCGAAGCATCATATTATTCACACAGTAATTGTCATGCTCTTGTTCCACGACAGCGAAGACAAAAGAGCGTTGTATCGATTGCAGCCAATTAATTGTTAATATGCACAAGGCATGGAATGGACATGACAAAATTTCTAAAGAGCTGAGGGTTGCTAAATCGAAGATAGAGTCAATAAGAAGGAAACCCGATATGGTTGGGAATGCTAAAAGTCTACAGCGAGATGGTCGTCCTCGTAAAGTTGCACTAAGGCAACTGGACAAGATGGTCGGCGATGTCAGGGAAGGAAAATGGATGACTTGGAAAGACCAGAGTAATAATTTGAATAATTTCAAAAGTATGAATTTCACAAGGTTTGACGAATAATATATATATATATATATATATATATATATATATATATATATATATATATAAATATATATATATATATATATCAGCATGCGGTGTAGATATAGAAGAATCCAAAGGAGTATCCTGTACATACAGTGCTAGGATAACTCTCTAAGGGAGCTCTAAATATATATGTATATAAATACATATAGAGCAAATATAAGAAAAAATTAAGGCAGACACGTTATTTCATGGTAAATCGGCAGTGTAGGGCTATTTCAGACGAACCATCATCAGCTTCTCTCTTTATTGTACAACAAAGACGAAAGCTGATGATGGTTCGCCTGAAACAGGCCTACACTCCCGATTTACCATTAAATAACGTGGCTGGCTTAATTTTTGTTATATATATATATATATATAATACGAGTAACGGTTACTAATGGAATTATATTCTACAGTTAGATATTTACTTTTAAAAAGTGATCAATACAAAAATAGAGCATAAATATAATATCAATGTAAGTAAACTACATTTTTCTGCCTCATGATGGCGATTTAACACCGAACTTTTACAGCTGTCAAGTTGCAGTATGACATTATACTACTACTACTACTAATAATAATAATAATAATAATAATAATTATATATATATATATATATATATATATATATATATTGTTCTCAGCTAAAATATATAGTGCCATTATGGTCTTATTGGCACTGGCCAGTATTTTTGTGTGCTTACCCGAGGAGAGAATATGTGGTATTGTACTTCATGCTCAGCTGTGATTCGTTGACGATACTTTTTGTTTATTGAATAATGAAGTTGAGGCTAATCAGTTACTCTCTTTCCTTAATGGTATTCATCCAGCCCTGAGGTTTACGGTTGGAAAAAATCTAATTCTCAACTGGCTTTTTTGGATGTCCTGGCACAACGGTCACCAACAACCTTTCTCACGTCAGTATATAAGAAACCGACATTTGCGGGATTATATACGCGGTTGGATTCCTTTTTTCCGAGGAAACGTAAGATAAACATTATTAAAACCCTTATTCAAAGGGCTTTAATGATATGTTCGGTTTCTTTTCTGGATGATGAAACCAATTTCGTAACGTAGACTTTATATGGTTTGAGGCTTTCTCCTCGTACTGTTCATTCTGTTTTCTCCTAGTACTGGTCATTCGTGACATGATTGTGGAGTTCAAAAGGTCAAAAGTTGTACAGTCAAAAAGTGTCCTGTTTTTCTTAGACTCTCATGGATTGGAGCTGGTTGTGAAAGCTTGACTAGACAGATTTTATCTAGTGTTCGTGATTGTTTTTTTCTCGGCCGAGGTTCGTGTAATTTTTCAAACCCGGCCTATTTTTTGTTTTGAGCGCAAGGAGGTTCTTCCTCTTCACCAAGTAAACTCTGTTATTTATAAATATAATTGTAGTTACAGTGCAAACTACATAGGGAGAACTACTCAGGGCCTGAACATGAGAATTAAGCAAGGGTCTGTAATGTGATAGATACTGACGTGGCAGACCGCCTACAGTCTCTCTCCCACCGGCACGACGTGGCTTCCCTGTGTCTCTTCTATAAATACTTTCACGGCTTCTGCTCCGATGAACTTAGATCACTAGTGCCCCCTAAATACGTATTTGAACGAGATACTAGATTAGCAACTAGATCCCACCCTTTTACAGTGAAACCGATAAATTTTTTCATTAATGCAGGTTTCATTGAATAGTATAGACAAGTTTTGTCTATTAATTTTGTGTAGGATCCGTTCATACCGTCTGATATACTTGATGGTGATGTCGTTGAAAGACAACATGTGTCAAGATTTTCTTTCGCTATTTCAATTTGCCTTTTCACTTAATGAAAAAATGCTGCCAAAATACACACAATTTAAATTACATGATCCAGCAGCCCAACACACCATCACCACCTTGAAATATAAATGGAGCCTTGTGAAAAGGCAAATTGAAATAGCGAAAGAAAATCTTGACACATGTTGTCTTTCAATGACATCACCATCAAGTATATCAGACGGTATGAACGGATCCTACACAAAATTAATAGACAAAACTTGTCTATACTATTCAATGAAACCTGCATTAATGAAAAAATGCTGCCAAAATACACACAATATATATATATATATATATATATATATATATATATATATATATATATACTGCGGTATCATAAATATTTTTACCTTATCCCTATATTAGATTTATTACACTTCAAGTTTTCGTTTATGGTGAATGTCTTTGTGAGGATTTCAGAAGTGTAGGTGTTTCCTTCTATAAGCATGTAACAAACCCTATATCTCTTTTTGTTACATTTTGTAACTCCCTCTATCGTGTGTTGTTTAAATTTGGATGAGGTTAATATGTGTTTTTCGTTGACGTTTGCTCTTAATTATTTGGGTCGTTTTTAATGTTTCTCATTTTAGCATTTTTGTTAAGTAGGCCTATTTTTTAAAAAATTTCTGCAAATAATTCTTTTTTGTTTCTGTTGTATGTTGACACATATGCTAGAGTCTGTTTGATGTTGCGTTTCTTTTGGTTTCGTAGTTCGTCTAGAGGTAATTTTTCTACCAGTTCAAAACCTTTATTTATGTGTTGTGGGGTAGCCTTGTTTTTTAGTTTCATGTAATTCTTCTAGGTGGGTTTTTGGAAGTGTTTATCGGACACTATAGTGCAAACCCTACGTGCTAGAGCATAAGGTATGTCCAAGTCGTTACCCAAGTTTCCTCGCAATATTCAGACAACTAGAAATCATATGAAAAGAGTGGGACTTAGCTCATCAAGCCCATAACCATAACCGTTACTGTATCACGGAAAACAAATGAAAAGCCTGTGCAAAACCCTAGGCCCTAACGGGTGAAAAAGAAAATAAGTTAAAAAAATACAAACAAAAGTTGGTATATGGGCCTGTCTATATCGATTATACTGTTGGGGGAAGTCAAAAAAAGGAAGAGGGAAGATAATAGTCAGGTAGGAGGTAAGATAATTGGTATTTTATACTATGCTTACATTTAGTGATTAATTTTGATGTTGTATTTATCATTATATTATTCGCTGTTCGAAGTTGATAAAGCAAACTTCTCATTTAGGCAAAATCTACATTTATCATTAGTATTTTGATACGAAATGATTTTCTTACAAAATCTATAAATAGTTCTGATGGGAATTCACTTTTAAATTTCCAGTTATTTCATGAGAGCACCGTCGCTTTTTCATATTTACGATATTTGTAACTACAGTTATGATTATCAGATCTTTTCCCATTCATTTTCAGTAGAATGTATATATAATTTCTACCAATTAAGTTTTATATATATATGTATATATATATATATATATATATATATATATATAATTTTTTAAAACTAGGGTGGCCTAATGATTATGGCCGGTAGTATATATATATATATATATATATATATATATATATATGTGTGTGTGTGTGTGTGTGTGTGTGTGTGCGTGTGTGTGTGTGTAAAAATATACTCAGTTATGATCTGAGATTAAGGACAGGATGGATAAATAAATACACGGAAATTCCTGTTTCGATCTTTCTAACTCGTCATCAGGCAATGTTTACATTTAAATACAAGAAACAATCCGTTTGCTATTTATGTATTTGGGAAGACATAAAATTTATGCGTATGTTTTTTTAAACTAATTAGAATAAAGATTCACTTTGAAATTTGGCAAGTAGCTTCTATTTTTAGGAAATAGATATTTTCTTTCTTCCATCCCTAAAGGTCAAAGTGTCAAAAATGTCCTTTTCGCTTTTTTCTTGAGCTCTTCTCATAGAAAACAGGAAAGAGATGAAGAAAGGAAGATAAAAAACTTTTTTTTATATTTTTAATGTAACTTAAAGGAATATTTGAGTAAATCTAATCTTCTTATCATTACTTACTTTATTCTAATTAATACTATAAAACGAAGGATTTATGTAGATTGTTGATATTGTTTTTGCGTAAGAAACCCGACTCCAAAATTTGTAAAATTATTTTTGATCCCCCAGATAGATAGATAGATAGATAGATAGATAGATAGATAGATAGATAGATAGATAGATATCTTAAAATGTGTAATTGTACCTTGCCTTGGTCTAAAAGCCGAAACGGTAAAAACTCACCTAGCTAGAATTTCATCTCCCAGATAAGGAGAATGCTGGTTCGATCTCTGCCAAGCGTTACATTTCTCAATAAGATATTTGATAATCTATGAATGTGACTATTAGTTATACTTTATAAAATAATGGTAATTACTCAAACATGTTTACACATTAAAATAACATTTGTATTACAACTACTTATATATATATATATATATATATATATATATATATATATATATATATGTATATATATATATAGAGAGAGAGGGGGGGCTAGGGAGGATTATCCGGTTACGCTAGCATTGTTTTGATCTTTTCGGTTACGTCAGCCAAAGTTCTAGAACCCAAATGTCCTATTATTTAACCCATAAGTGAAAGGAAGAGACGGATTAATACCTTTTCCAAGGCTATTTGTGCGTAAGCGAATGCAAGGAATTCAACTGGAATTCGAACTCATTCCGAGTTGATATCCACAGCACCACAACGCACATCCTCCCTTATAGTGCAGGGATAAAAGTTCCACAATTCACCATTTTAAGAAGAGTTTGAGAGCAGAAAAATAGAGGCCACACCTCAAGATACAAACCGTTAATCAGCGGTAAGAATTTGAACCCCAAATTCGAATTTGCAAGGAAGAATAATCATGAGCAATAAATGCTGTTGAAAAGTATTTTATAAACTATGAAACTAAGATTAATCTCTACCAAAGTAACGGAAAGGTCAAAATTTGGAGAAAAAATCTGACCCAAAGCATACAAGCTCATCTGTGAAGCATGACGGAGGCAGTGTATTGGCTTGGGCTTAAATGGCTACTCCTGGAATGGCTACTCCTGGAATAGGCTCATTAATATTTATTTTCGATGTAACTCATTATGGTAGCAGCAGAATGAATTCCGAAGTCTTCAGAAGCATTGTGCATCCAAACTAATCGGGAGGAAGTTTATCATGACGAAAAAAAAAGCATACTGCTATGACAACAAAGAACTTCATCAGATGAAAAACTTGGACAGTTTTAGATCGGTCAAGCCAATCACTGAACCATGACTCAAAAGAGCAAGTATTTTATCACCTGACGAGACTAACAGAAGCCTCACCCCACCTTAGCAAGAACTGAAGCAGGCTGCATTAAAAGTCTTGAAAAGAATCACAAATGAAGAATGTAACATTTTTCTGCTTGTCAATGTGTCGCAGCCTTTATGCAATTATTGCAGGCAAGCGTTATGCTACCAAATATTAAATGTTATCTACTTTAAGACTATCTGTTCCTTTACTTTTGCTTATCTAAAAATGCTGATACAAAAAGTGGTATTTCCTTAGCTGTTAATACATCTAAATGTAAATCAGTCAGTCAGATAAGTGCCATACAGGATAAACACAAGGGGGATCATTGTAATATAACAATCTGGCCCCACCCGAGGAAGGCTGATGCAAGCGAGGGTGTTTCCGGTCGTTGAAAGGAACGGATGTCGTTTGACCTTATTTCCGGCAGCAGCGGAAATAACTACAGAGGCAAACAGAACAGGTGTCTCTGAGAATTACGTGGGCGTGCGTGGGCGAGGCAAAACCGGAAGAAAAAGTCCCGGTTCTGGAAGATTATAAAAAGTCCTCGGCACACGGATTCGCCAGTAGAGGAGCAACAGAGATCGGCCGGTGAAGAGAGACACAACAGATAAGACTACACTCCCGTCAACCCATTAGAAGCGCGCTCTCTCAATTCTCTGTTCCCTATGTTACACGGTTCATCGTCATTAATAAAAATATAACTTTATATTTTTATATATATGCGTGTTTGTTGTTTGTCGATATATAACATCATGTCTCTTTGAATTCATAACTGACTAGGCAGAAGATTTTCCCGTAGTAGTATTATATTTCTCTCTGCGATATACCGGTTGCCAAACAAGGCTATAAAATCTAAACTGTACTGCTATTTAATTCATAGCTAGAAGGGAGAAGAGATGGATTAATACCACACAAGAGCAATTACGCGTAAGTGAATGGAATGATATCAACTGAAATTCGAACTCGGCTCTCCAAGTTCTCATTCTGAGGCAATATCCATTGCATCACAATGCACATCTATTAAGCTGAAATTCTGAACTCCTGTCTCATATTCATTGTTAGCTCTTAAAGTCAAATGTTTTCAGGAAAGATCAAAAACCCAAGAATTAGCTTTGTCGATCCAATACTTTTGGAGGTGCTGTATATATATATATATATATATCGAGATAGCGGGAGAGATCATTTTCGCTCCATGTATAATTCTATCATGGACAGTGAAAAATTTAACTATGATTAATTCCTATATATGTGTTACTCTATCAGGGTCAGCCAATATCTTGTTAAGTGGAAAGATCTGAAAAAGTGTCATAAATTGTTTCAGACATTTATTGTCTTGATGATAATCAACGAGGTGAAAACCATGTAAACGAAACGGCCCTGACAAAGAGAGTCGCTGAATGAAACCAAACCTTAATAACTTATCATTTTAGACAAAGATGGCAGCCTAAAGGACAAGTTTATCTGTAAATTACAAGCCAGTACTAGCCGAACACCGACAGATATAGATAGGGGCCAAGACACGAAAGTCGAACGGGCGTATTTACTTTTGCATAGTAGAAAGGCGATCTCTTGGCTGCTATTTATATCTCATCAGCTCGCTTAATCGCTGCCTTGTTTGTCTACAGCTAAAAGGTTACAAAACATGCTCAGTGCTACAATCGCCCCATGGTTTTATTTCGTGTGTGAAGATCTTTCCAAAGACTTTTTAAGCCACAGACGTTTGTGTGAAAGAAGCTGCACCGTGAGAACAAAACTGAACTGCACACACACACACACACACACACACACACACACACACACACACATATATATATATATATATATATATATATATATATATTAAATACCTGGGAAGTGTTCTGACAAAGGATGGAAAGTGCGACATTAAGATCCAAAGACGCATTGGCATGGCCAAGGACGAATTTCAAAAGCTAACCACAATACTGTGACAGGAAAATCTCATTGGAAGCAAAGAAAAGAGTACTGGATTGCTATGTGATATTTGTTCTTCTGTATAAAAGGGATTGTTAAACGATGGAGGAGAGACTGGAGGTAGCAGAAATGTGGTTTTACAGAAAGGTGCTGAGGATACTATGAACTGAGTACGTATTGGAAAAGATGCAAACGAGAAATAAACATACATAACACTAGGAAGAGACAGATGATGTTCCTGGACCTCGAAATGAGGAAAGAGGACTTGGATAATTTAATACTCACAGGACGGATAGGACGAAAGAGAGATAAGGAAAACAGCATGAGACTGGGCATATGGTTGGCAGAGCGAGGTTTTGGAGAGATTTTAAGAAGAAAAATATTGAAAGCGACAAGCGACAGAGCCAAGTGGAAGTCCATGATTCCCCGAAGAGTCACAATACATGAAGAAGAAGTAGAGTAGTAGAGTCAGTTGGGCACAGAATGTGAGAATAAGAGTACTATGACGCAATTCACTCCGCCAGAAACTTAAAAACTGCTTGGCATTTGTGCCTGAAGCTCCAATACTAACATTTCAGAGTGTTGGGGTGCCAATCTTAGGATAGTTCAGATGTTGCTGTATCCCCAAAAGATATACCGAGAGTAGAGAAAACCAAATATTCATTCCACATCATGAGGTTTGGAGTGATAACTTTATGCCTCCATTCATTTTCCTATATGGCCTCAGATTCAGCACAGAATCATACGTCAAATGCTGCTCTGGATCATGGGGGTGGTTACTGGGAAGCCCTATAACTGGCAACAGACACTGCACCATGCTACAAAAGCAGAAGAATCCAGTCAGACAATTTCTGCGACCACATTACCCCTTATATCTGGTCACCTAACTCCCCAGAATGCAACCCTTTGATTGTTATGTATGATGCTGTTGGGTGAGAGACCAACAATACTCTTTGAAAAAAACCAACGATGAACTGAAAGCAAGGATTATGGCAGTCTTCATCGGATTAACCAGGAAGACAGGCCACAAGAGTTGCGGGAAATTCCGAAGTCGTCTGGAGACCGTGTTTGAAACAAATGGCAATTTTATTGAATAAGTTTGCTCTTTAGTATTTTGAGATATTTTTGTGCAAATTTGGTAAACCTTCTTCATCTTCTATGTGTCTTGTCCTTTCATGACGGTGGCTTTCCACGTCTCCCTATCCCTGGTGGCTTTTAGCACGCTTTCTCCTGTAACACTAGGCAAACACCGTTCGATCATCTATCTGCTCAGGCCCTTCAAATATGGTATCCGCTGCTTTCCTCTGTCTATTTTTCCCTGTATGTGGCCGGTTAGTACCAGGTTTTCCAAGCCTCCCTTCCTCATTGCATGTCTCATTAGCTGTCTTTTTTTGATGCTCAGTATTAATTTCCTTTTCGCTTCCAATCTTTCCAGAACCTCATTGCTCACATGCTCGATCCATGATATCCGCGGCATCCTTCTGTAGGACCACATTTCAGTTGCTTCAAATTGGATGATATTGTCCAGCATTCACTGTCAGAATGTGAATTCAGTGTTATTTTGATGTGAATTAGACAACAATTTATCTATCACATCTAATATATATATATATAGTCGTCCGCAGACAGATCTCTTTCGCTGTATCACAGCTCATCAGTACATTTAAAAATCCGATTGCTTTTTTCCTAGGATTGATACCCGAGCGTATTGGCGTCAGTCGGTGATTCTACATCTGAGCTATAGGCGCTCGGTAGAAGGCAGACATTTAGAGTGTGATATACATGTATTCATACGCCAGTGGTGACAGTTTTTTAATCCATTACTGAATGAACGATGCGTAGATGCTAGAGTAACTACTGTTTTCAAAGTCTACCATTCTTCTAGAGTGCTCAATCCGGGTGTGAGAGCGTATATAGTCACACACACACACACACACACACACACACACATATATATATATATATATATATATATATATATATATATACTACCGGCCATAATCATTAGGCCACCCCAGTTTTAAAAAATGATGTATTTCATAATACTTTTAGTATTTATTGCAGAGTGGATATTTTTAAATGATAATAAAATGTTTTTTTTTATATAATACTGCACAATAGCATGTGCATCAAATGAACTGTTCTGGTGTCCAGTTTTTGTGCTCTCTTCCCAATGCTAGTCTCTTCTTCTTTTTGGCTGGCCGAAGCAAAGGCTTCCTGTCTGGCTTGTAAAATTGTAATAACATTTAATCCATAGCTAAAGGGAGAAGAGATGGATTAGTACATTTCTCAATGAAATTTACCCGTGAATGAATGCAACAAATCCTACTGGAATTCGAAATCAGCTCTCTGATTTCTCCTCCCAAGTCAGTATCCATTACGCCACAAAGAACAAATCTATTAAACGATTACTGTTTATATTATTCGGACTATTGTCCCCATCTTTGTTGCCATTTGTACGACGTTTCGACCGTTGTATGCTCCGGCCATCTTCAGGTGCTAGAAATTTCAAACCGAACACTTTATTACGATTACTAGGGTATATCATTCTTATTATTTTTCATGAGTTATCTACTTCTAACCCGACTTTAAGTTACTTGCTGACTATGGCTGTAGCCTGGTATTGAACTCACAACTCTTTAGGTCAATCCACTGAAAATTTTCTATATAAGGACTATTCATTTTAATTTTTTTTTCCGAGAAATCTTCATTTCGACGAATAAGCTTATTGTTTCAAAGGGAGTCCGACTACCGTGATATTTATACATAATTTCAGCGAGAAGGGATTCCATGCTTTTCTTAAGAGAACTTTGGGACAATTCCGTAAACAACCTGGGCCGGATCTCGAAATCAGTATGGTGAAAACTTTTCTCCACAAAATGATCCGTTACATCTTTCTGAACCATAGATATTGACAAGACTGAAAATACTTGATCTCAAATTCCCAAATCAAATTCAGACAGACATTTTTTTAATTAACTAAAAGATTTGTATCTTTCGACTCCCCCAAAGCTCATCCAATTATTGTCTTTTCACTGAATGTTTACCTACATTTTATTTATCTGGCTCGAAATCTGAATGTCAGCGTTGATTTTATCACCTTCTTTTCCAGAACTTTCTCTTTTGACAGATTGCCTTTTATTTTCATTTCATTTGTTTTATTTTGTCTTTGCTGACTTCTCGATCTAGTCTTTCAATTTTATTAAAATCTTCTATAATTGTTATTGATTGACTTTCATTTTGGAATTTTATCTGCTTTCACGCTAAATAACCAGTTTTTATTTGCGTCTATATGACTCATGTTTCCATTTGAAGATCAGTGAGCGAATATACTTCTTTTTTTGTCTTCTTCCTACAAAGCTTGGGGATCATGACCTTCCACAAGTTCCTGGATTCTGTTTCGTTAAGTAATCCTTTCGTCTTTCTCGTCACAAAAGCAACATCACATTATCAGACAACAGACAACTCATTGGGTCACAACTCAACTTCCAATGAAATCAAAGTAAATTTAAAATTATGCCATTATATCAGACAGACAATTCTTCCTACCTTCTTCTTCTTCTTCTTCTTCTTCTTCTTCTTCTTCTTCTTCTTAACCTTTTTTTTTTAATCATTTCACCCCGAGCAACGCAGAAATGCCACTGATGTGCAGGGGGCTACATAAATGTAAAAAGATTAATTAGAAAAGAGTGAGGAGTACAAACTAGTTAGAAAGGAACAATAGAAAGCTGAGAAAGCAGGTGCGATGACAGATACATAGGTGGAGAGAAAGGGAAGGTTATACGGGGGTGGGGAGAGAGCTAGAGTCCAGTGGTTAGTAGATGAGTATTGACTTTGCATTTAAATTTCTGGAGGTTGTAGCCGTCAGGAAAGCAAGAATACGGGAGCGAGTTCCACAGGCGGGAAGTGCGAGAGAAGAAGCTGCAGGAGTAGAATTGTTGTCTGCATTTTGCTAACCTGACTGTGAATGGGTGGGACCCAGTTGCCAGTCTGGTTGCACGAGTAAACAACTGTTGAGGAGGCACCAGTGACATAAGTTCGTCTGAGCAGAAGCCATGAAAGTATTTATAGAACAAAGGGAGGCCACATTTCGACGGTGGGGAAGTGGCTGCAGTCGAGCCGCCAGATCAGTACCTATCACATTACAGACTCTCCTTTGGAGCCTGTCGAGAACACTGAGGAGAACGGCAGAGGCACCTGACCATAAATGGCAGCAGTACTCCATGCACGGACGGATGGTTGACTTGTATGTATGCAGGATGGATTCAGGTGGAAAAAAACATCCTGGATCGACATAGTGACCCAACCTTCTTAGCAGTAGATTTTGCTATGGATTCAATATAGTGGTTCCATTTGAGGTCTGAGAACAGGGTAAGTCCGAGGAGGCGTAGTGTATTACTCTCCGGGAGAATCGCTTGGTTCATGCTTATGGGAGGCAGGAGAGGTTGCCTGTAATGGTTGACAGACAACAGCTTCGTCTTAGATGAATTGAAGTTAACAAGTCACTTCTTGCCCCAGTTCACCACAGAGTGTAGATCACGTTCAAGGTCAGCAGCGAGATTATGTCTGTCCGCCACGACAGGTTTCTTACTGTTGCGGGAGTATATTGTAGTGTCATCTGCATAGATGCCTACTTGGGAATTGATCTCTTCTGGGAGGTCGTTGATGAAAATAAGGAAGAGCGTCGGGCCCTGGATAGAGCCCTGTGGGACACCAGCATTCGTGCTGTAGGATGAAGAGGCACGCCCATTCAGAACGACCTTCATTTTGCGGTTATTTAAGAAAGATTGGATTAGGTCAAGCAGCCGACCGGTAATACCATAACTGCGTAGTTTGCATAGGAGGCCAGAGTGCCAAACCGTCGAAAGCCTTGGAGATGTCCAGAGCAACCGCCCGAGCCTCGTCAGACTCATCAAGGGCCTGTAGCATGTACTCCGTTACGGTTGTTAGCAGGTCGGCCGTGGACCTGGCAAAGCAGAATCCATATTGCCTGTCGGAGAACAGTTGTGGGCGGGGAGATGATAAACTATTTCAGCATTGATTATAGCCTCGAATACTTTCCCGCATATCGGTAGAAGACTGATAGGGTGATAGTTGGATGGGTCCGAGGATTCACCACAATTCTTAAATACAGGAACGACTGAAGAGAACTTCCAGCATGCAGGAAAGCAGGAAGCAGAAAGGCAGTAGTTAAATAGTTTAGAGAGGACAGGGGAAAGTTCAGGAGCACACCTCTTAAGGACTATCACCGGGATTCCATCGTCTCCACACGCCTTATGGGGGTCGAGTTTTGAAATTACTCTGGATACTACTGTCGGGGTAATATATACGTCGTGCAGTTTGGCCTCAGTTCTAATAGGGAAGTCGGGTGGGTGTACTCCGGACGAGTCGAATGTGGAGTTGGATGAGAATCTCTGGGCAAAGCACTCAGCTTTGTCCGCAGATGACGTGAGAACCTCAAATCCATGGATTAAAGGAGGTATTGAAGATTTCCTATTGTTGTGCACTCGTTTACAAATCCTCCAATAGTCCTTAGAGCCGAACTTGCGGTCAGCTATGTGCTGTCGCATTCTCTCAGTAAACAACTGTTTGGCGTCATTTAGGGTTCTCTTGCACTCATTGCGAGCAGATGTGAACATGCGCCTATTGTGATCAGTTGACTGTCTCCGGAATAGACGGAAGTAATGGTTCCTGTGGGCAATGGCGGCTGAGCAAGCCGGAGAGAACCACGGAGAGGAATGAGGTTTTAAGCAATACTTCCTGGTGGGTATGAAGGCATCAATGCCAGCTTTCACCCATGACGAGACCTCAGAGGCACAGTCATCAACTGATAGGTCGAACACTTTTCCCCAAGGGACGTCGCAGAGGAAATCGCGAAAGGCATCCCAGTCAGCTTTTTGGTAGAGGTAGGAGGTCCTATAGGTAGGGGCTCCTGGGGGAGTGAGATTGGAAAGAAATACTGAGAGAAACTACAGCGTGGTCGGAGTTGCCGAGAGGGCAAAGCTGCGAGACTTGACAGGCGTCAGGCGCAGAAGTGAAACATATCTAGCAGTGAGGAATGACCCTAGGGAGTGCTTGGGAAGCGAGTGGGGAAGTCCACCACTTGCGTAAGGGATTGGGAAATAGCAAAGTTCATGACGTGAATGCCCGCTGGATCAGTTAAGGCGTTTTCAAGCCACTCATCTTCTTCTATGTCCCTTGACCTATCAGGACGTAGGCGATCATGGCCTTCTACGTCTCCCTATGCCTGTAACACCACGCAACCCGCGTTCTCTCATCCACCTACTCAGGCCCTTCAAATATGTTATCCGCTGCTTTCCCCTTTCTCTTTTCCCATCTATCTGGCCTGTCAGTATCAGGTTCTCTAAGCCCACTGTCCTCATTGCATGTCCCAGGAGCTGTCTCTTCCTGGTCCTCAATATTAATTTCCTTTTCGTTTCCTTTCTTTTCAAAACCTCAACATTGCTCACTTTCAGTTGCTTCAGGTTTTTCCTTCATCTTTGATGATATTGTCTAGCATTCACTGCCATAGCAAAGAACTGACATCACATAGCAATCTAGTACTTTCTTCCTTGTTTCTAGTGAAAGTTTTCTGTTCCTTAATACTTTACTCAGCTTCTGGAATGCGTCCTACGCAATGCCAATTCGCCTTCGGATCTCTGTGTTGCACTTTCCGTCTTCTGTTAGAACACTTCCCAGCGGAGTAAAAAAAGAAGTATTCATACATCCAGATCTCATTAGAGTTAAAAAAATAAAATAAAATAAAGTAGATACAACCCGGTAGAGTTAGCAATAGCTCAGGTTTATATGAGATTGAAGAAGTTAGACATATGTCCCGTTTACAATTAAGTTAAAGAGGCATTGGTTAATTAAAGAAGCGAGAAATGGCCTGCAGTCACACAGACCGCGGTACATTTTCTTCCATGAAGAAAGGTATTCTCAGTTTACATTTACAGAAATGAATTGGATCAGTCAAATAGAAAATGAGTGTTATAAAGCAAGCTTTAATAAATCGAAAGATATCATATTATTTCTATAATAATGTTCGACCACTCTCTGCAAAAACGAATTTCCAAATCCTCAAGTTAATATTTATTAGGCCATCCCAGTTTTAAAAAATGATGTATTTCATACTACTTTTAGTATTTATTGCACAGTGGATATTTCTAAAGGAAATTAAATGTTTTTTGTTTGTTTGTATTTTTTGTTTTTGTTTTTCATACTGCACAATAGCATGTGCATCAAATGAACTGGCCTAGTGTCCAGCTTTTGTGCTCTCTTTCCAATGCTAGTCTCTTCTTCTTTTTGGCTGGCAAAAGCAAAGGCTTCCTGGCTGGCTTGTAAAATTTTGCAAAGTTATAATAACAAAAGAACTATTCTATTTACAGTTAGAATTATCCACTTGGCAATAAATACTAAAAATAGTATGAAATACATCATTTTTTAAAACTGGGGTTGCCTAATAATTATGGCCAGAAGAGTACACTCTATATAGACTAGGTCTGTCACAAACTGATTACTATTTACAATTAAAAAAAACGATCACTATCATGGGAAATACAGAAAATACCTATAGAGAAGTTTAGAATTTGATGTTTGTAAGAATTGTGTCGTCAATGATTTTGTTTGGAAATATATATGGATTTTAATTGTTCAAATAAAGATCAACTTTCATTCGGTCTCTATTTTTCACGAAGACGTATTATTACCCAAAAGACAAATTTCACTTAAAATGGATTTCTTGTTATTGCCTTGTAGATTCTAATACACGTTTACATTCCTCTCATCATACAGGGAGTTTGCCGACAAGTTGCTAGTAAGTGTTGCTATTTATTTTCTCCAGTCAACTATTCCAAAATTATTTTATAGCAACAAGCTCTCATTTCTGTTCGTGACTTCGCAGAGAATGAAAACATAATCTTTTGTTATATTATTTTACAATCAATAAAAAGCCAAAGAGCCACTCAAGTTAGAGAGTTAAGTTTTTGGAAGGGTGTAAGAGATGGAAGTAAACAGTGTAGATAAGTATATATATATATGTGATTCTAGATGTAATGATCAGTAACAGTTCTAGGGAAAAATCTCTATGAGTAGAACCAATGGAATTGAGAAAATAAGTCGAGCCTGTACACCTAACATGGCGGGTTCTAGATGTGAAGCTCTAAACTAGAGTTATTAAGGAACTAGCAGTATAGCTCGGGTGTAATGAAAGCTTTAAAACTAATCCATGGTCCTGGAGCTCAGACTCTTTTGAACGTTGGCACGAACGACTAAAAAGCGATAGTTGTTTCCAGTTAAAGCGAAACTGTAGACTGAAAGAAAAATGAATGGATTTAAGTCAAATTTTGATTTCCTGGTATGGATATCAAATAAGTTTTTTTCGTCGTAAACTGAATTTTGAAGGCTAAATAAGACCTCTGAGTAAATAGTATCATGGCGGATACTAAGAACTACAATTATACCTACTTAGAGCCAAACCCAAAGCAAAAATTAAAATAAAAGGGCTGAAAAAATACAGACATACAGGCAGATAAACAGACACACACTCACAAACATCCTGTTTTTTATATGTATATATTATCGATTTTCTGCACTATTGTAAGAACTGCAACCTTGAAACTTCTGAATATCGTTTCTTATGTCTTTGTCTATGAGCGTATCAAATTTGATTAAAATCGGACCACTCCTTCTATAACCCGATTTTTTCAATTATCGATTTTCGATATTTATCGAGGGTATCTCGACACAAAACCTAGCTAAGAACACTTGGAGACGCTTATAGTACAACTGTGTAAATTTTCAAGAAAATTGTTTCAGCCGTTTTGGAGTCTATAGGTAACGGACACAGACACACACATACACACACAGACATACACACACAGACAATGTTCCATTTATAAATAAGTTTAGATTTGGGAAAAGCAGGTATCGAATTTTGTTGTCGGTTGCGATTTCAAAGCTATCTGACTTTTTCTTTACCCGTTATTTTTATTTTTTTTTTTTATTAATTCATCCCCAAAAAGGCGAAAATCTATTAAGACGCAAGGAACTACTGGGGGTGAAAGACAATTTATTTTCAAAAGAACCAGAAACCCAATCCTAAACCAGAAACAAGAGAAAAAACTCCACTTCTGTTCAAAAGACCCTTGGAAGAATTTAAACCTGGCGATGGGCGAACCTATCTATATTCAATAGTTTAGTCGAAGATGTTAGAACAATATATATAATTCAAAATATTGAGGAGAACTGTGAACAGGACGATCGGCAAACCTATCTTCAACTATTCATAGAAATAAATAGATAATAAACAAAATTTCAGAGTTTAAGCGTTTATTTTAGAAGTATCGTGTTGAAATACACTTTAGATGTAACTATATTTATGGGTAAGCAGCATGTACACTTCTTGAATTGAATGTTGCATGATGATTGTCAGTTTAACACTTCGATGAAATCATCACGTGCGACTGCATATGCGCGTGCACGCACCCACACATTCACACACACACACACACACACACACATTCACGAGCGCACGCACACACTCGAACACTCACTTGCACGTGCGAACACAGGCAGTACTTTTTTCTAAATTTGTAAGAACATTTAATCTTTGGCTGTATAGTTTTATGATTTAAATAGTACTTTGTTTTAAATGGGGGTTTTAAGTCAAGTCCTGACTGTTATTATTCATGTTTAATGAATATTCATTTAATCTTAATTTTAGTAGGTTTAGCAAATGACCGTATGCCAATGGTAGATTGCTCTCATACAGTACGAGATGTTGTGGGTTCGGTCCCCTCTAGATCATACCGAAGATTTTAAAAATGGTACTTGGCAGTGGATGTGCGTTGTGGTGCAGTGGAAATCGGGGAGCCGAGTTCGAATTCCAGTTGAATTCATTGCATTCACTTACGCGCAAATACCCTTGGGAAAGGTATTAATCCGTCGCTTCCCTCCAGTTATGGGTTAAATAATAGGACAGATTGGATTCTTCATCCTTGGTTGGCAACTAGTCTACCGCAGAAGGCAATGGCAACCTACTGCGGGATAATCTTCTGACCAGTCAGTCATGTCTCTTTCGAGACATGATCGCCCAAGCGTGTACCATGTATGACACTTAACTGACTGACTTGACAACAAAAAGAAGAGTAACTGTAGAGATAAGAGTTTCGCCCACATCTACCTCAAAATAGCGGTGAAAGGAAAGGGAGCCCTCTGGTCGCCCTTGAGCTAGGGGTCGACTAATTTACTTGCCCAGACTGTCGTTCTTCAGTTGGTGTGCGGGATAGAAGCCACCAAAATTGATATTTCTTTTTCCTTTGCATTACTAGAACAAATTCTTTTATCACTTGAGCCACGAAAATTTCAAGTAGGTGAAAAAAACATTAAAGACGACAGGGCCAGGCTTTCAGAAGAAAAATAATAATTTTTTTTAATAATCGTGTCGCCCCAACCAAGGCATTTTACTGCCACTGTTGTGCAGGGGTTACATAGAAGGAATGTTGAGAAGTGAGAGGTTGCAGGGGGTGTCAGGAAGAGAGTAGGAGAGGGAAGAGGTTACTGATGAGAGTGGGGTGGACGAGGAGAAATGTTATGAGGAGGGAGAGGTTGCAGGGGGTCTCAGGAAGAGAGTAGGAGAAGGAAGAGAGTACTGCTGAGAGTGGGGTGGATGTAGAAAAGCATGAGAGAGAGGATGTAAGTTAGTGAGACAGGAGATGACTATTGACTTTACATTTAAATTCTTGGAGATTGTACTGTCAGTAAAGTAAGTATGCAGAAGAGAATCCCACAGACGGGAAGTGCGAGAAAAGAAGCTGGTGGAGTAGAATTTGCGTTTACAGTTTATTGGTTTCACAGTAAAATGGTGGGACCTAGTTGCTAATCTTGTAGTTCGAGGAAATTCGTATATAGGGTGTACCAGTGAGCTAAGTTCATCGAAGCAGAAGCCGTGAAAGTATTTGTAGAAGAGACACAGGGAAGCCATATTGTGTCGTTGAGAACGCGACTTAATAATGGCTATATTTGATTTTCTTCACCCGTTAGCTTTTATTGATCAAATTATAGAACATATATTGTACTAAAAAAATTATTTAAAAAAGTATATAGGTTCAAATCACACTAAAATTCAATCTTTATTTCTCATTCGCGTTCTTTTATTCTTTATTTCCTATTTATTTTTTATTTCTTTGCGATCTGCAACATGAAAATAAAAAATCGCGAATATCACATGGAAATTAAATACATTTTAAGCCTTTTTATTCGAAAACATTGTAACTGTAAATATCCAAATATACTTTTCTTCTCTTTGTGTATCAGTCAGTCAGTTAAGTGCCATACGTGATACACGCTTGGGGGATCATGTCCGGAAAGAGACATGAGTGAAGTGACTAGGCAGAAGATTATGCCGCAGTAGGTTGCCATTGCTTTCTGCGGTAGACTGGTTGCCAGCCAAGGCTATAGAACCCAATATGTCCTGTTATTTAACCCATAACTGGAAGGAATAGACGGATTAATACCTTTCCCAAGGGTATTTGCGCGAAAGTGAATGCAATGAATTTGGCTGGAATTCGAACTCTGCTCCCCGATTTCTCGTTCCGAGCCGATATCCAATGCACCACAACACACATCCTTTGCGTATAGAAATACATGATTGTTAAAATCAAGTATTATTCATCATTAGTTTTTTCTTTCTTCATAACTATGTCACTTATTGTTTGACATCACCCCAATATATAATTATACATTAATTAAATATTAAATTGTTATTATGATATCACGAATTGCAAACACAACTTTGCGCTTGATTATACCAAGGACAGTGTTCATTGGATAATTGTCATCGCTTTATTGGTGTTATGTTTGATTATTCTCATTTTCAAGAGCAGGATTAATTCTATTGCTGTTTTGCAAATAAATGCAATTTAATAATTGAAAAAGAGGACGTTATACAAGAACATGTCTTATCGGATTTATTCAATTTTCCAGTGACACAATCCTGAGAAAATGAGAAGTCCTACCCGGAATGTTCATTAAGGGCCACAGTCTTAAGAACACTAGATATGCGGATGATATGCTGTTAATATAAGACACAGAAGGGAAAAGTACACTCCAAGCAAACAGTTTTGGGAGACCCTGTATTACTTTAATCAGTTAAGTGCCATATGGGATACACGCTTTGGGAGATCACGTTTTAAAACAGACATGACTGACTGAGCAGAAGATTGTCCCGCAGTAGGTTGCCATTGCTTTCTGTGGTAAACTGGTTGCCAGCCAAGGCTATAGAACCCAATCTGTCCTATTATTTGATCCATAACTGGAGGGAAGAAACGGATTAATACCTTTCCCAATGGTCAGTCAGTTAAGTGCCACACGTGAAACACGACTGGGCGATCATATCTCGAAAGAGACATGACTGAGTGGGCAGAAGATTATCCCGCAGTAGGTTTCCATTGCTTTCTGCGGTAGACTGGTTGCCAGCCAAGGCTATAGAACTCAATCTGTCCTGTTATTTAACTCATAACTGGAAGGAAGAGACGGATTAATACCTTTCCCAAAGGTATTTGCGTATAAGTGAATGCAATGAATTCAAATGGAATTCGAACTTGGCTCCCCGATTTCTCGTTCCGAGTCGATATCCACTGCACCACAACGCACATCCTAGGTATTTGTGCGTAAATGAATGCCACGAATTCAACTGGAATTCGAACTCGGCTCTTCGAACTTCCTAGTCGACATCGCCTACACCACAACGCATTCTTTAATTCTTCTTCTATGTGCCTTGTCCCTTCAGGACGTAGGCAATCATGGTTCTCCACGTTTCCCTATCCATTGTGACTTTTAGTATGTTTGCTCTTGTTACACCTCGCAACCCCTGTTCTGTCATCCACCGGATCAGGCCCTGCAAATATGTTATCCGCTGCCTTCCTCTGTCTCGTTTTCCTTCTATCTGGCCTGTTAGTATCAGGTTCTCCAAGCTCTCCTTCCTCGTTGCATGTCCCAGGAACTTCAGTTGTCTCTTCCTGATGCTCAGTATTAATTTCCTTTTCGTTGCCATTCTTTCCAACACCTCATCGTTGTTTGCATGATATCGTTGTCCACGATATCCGCAGCATCCTTCTGCAGAACCACATTTCTGATGCTTTAAGTTTTGTCCTCATTTCGATGACACTGTCCAGCATTCACTGCCGTATTGAAGAACTGACATCTCATAGCAATCCAGCACTCTTTTCTTTGTTTCTAGTGAATTTTTTCTTTTGTGTTAATACTTTACTCAGCTTCTGGAACGCGTCCTTTGCCATCTCTGTGTCGCACTTTCCATCTCCTGTTAGAACACTTCCTAAGTATTTAAATTGCTTTACTTTATTCTAGTATCCCCAACCTGTATTTGGCATTTTGGGTTGCTGTTTTTGCTGATGACCATGCATTCAGTTTTCTTAAAGTTTATTTGTAGTTCTTTTTTGTCACTCTCCACCGATGCCTTCTGTAGGAGGTCTTGTAGTTTCCTTTCCGTGTCTGCAATCAGCACTGTATCATCTGCATATCTTATGTTGTTCAAGTTGTGACCTCCAATAACAAATCCTGGCCTATCATCTAGGGTCCTCAAAATATTCTCACTGTACAAGTTGAACACATCCGGTGAAAAGATACATCTTTGTCTTATGCCTCTTTCTATCTTTGTAAATCTGCTAAAATCGTTACCTGTCTGTATTCAGGCAGTTTGCTGCCAGTAGGAATTCTTGATTACTCTGATGTCTTTCCCAAAAATGTCGAGGCTGCTGAGCATCTCCATCAATTCTTTGTGTTGTATTTTGTCGAATGCCTTCGCATAATCAATAAAACATAGGTACAAGTCTCTCAACATTTGTATTGCCCTTTCGGAGAGCATCCTAATCATAAATATCGTGTTCCTTGTTCCAGTGTCTTTGACAAACCCCGCACTGTTCCTGTCCTATTTCTGGCCTGATTCTGCTTCTTGCTCTATTCATCAGGATTCTGACAATCAGTTTTGTAATGTGACTCATTAAGCTGATAATGTTGTGTAGTTCGCACTCGTTTGCACCTGGTTTATTCGGCAGTGCTATAAATATCGACTTGCATAGGTCGTCTAGTATTATTCCACTATTATAAGTTTCGTTTATTATGCCGGTAATTTGTTCTATGCCGTATTCTTCCAGGGCTATGGCCAGCTCTATTACAATGCCGTCTGGACCAGCTGCTTTGTTTCTGTTCAGTTTGGCCATTGCAGCTTCCACTTTGGATTTTAATATTTTCGGTCCATCCTCCTCCTTGTGTATTCTCGGTTGTTCTCTCCTGTCACAAAAATCCTTTATATATTCTTCCCATCGCTGGAGTATTTCTTCTTTCTCCAATATGATTGTCCCATCCTTGGATTTTATGCATCCTGTTGAGGAGCAGGTTTTTTGTCCTCTCAATTCTCTTATGTCTTTATTCATCTCTGCTTTATTGGTCCTGCTCAGTCTCTTTACTTCTGCGCATTTGTTGTTGAGCCATTCCTCTTTAGCCTGTCTGCATTTGTTCCATATCTCCCTGTGTAGTTTTCTGTACTCTCCTCCATGTCTTGGCGTTATTTTTTGTATTCTTTGCATCATGTGGAGAATCTCTTCAGTCATCCACTCGTATTTTCTTCTGCGTCTGATTTCCTTTGGGGCAATGTTGTTCGCTGAGGTCACCATCGCTTCCTTTAGTGAGTCTCATTTTGAGTGTCGTTTTTCAATTTGTTCTTCATATTTCTTTCTCACGCTGTTAGTGTATACTTTCTGCAGGTGTTAAACAGGTGAAACCAGGTGTTAGTAATTACCTGGTCATTTGCTATTATACTATTGGACTCATTTTCTCCTCGTTCGTTGTAATCCGCTAGTCCAAAGTTGCCGGTATTGTCTCCTTCCTTCTCTTTACCTACCTTGGCATTCAAGTTACCCATTAAGATCCTACTTTCTTGGCTTTTGCACTGAGCCTTGGCACTGTCCAGTATGGAATTGAATGATTCTATTTCGTCCTCAGTGCTTTGAGTTGTCGGCGCATAATCTACTATGATAGCTATGTTGAAGGGCCTTCCTCGTAGTGTAACCAAGTGGACTCTTTCTGAAAGCTGACAGTATCCAAGAACGCATTTCTTCACTTCTTTTTCTAGTATTAAGCCGACTCCTTTTTCGTTTTTTTGCCTCTTGCATAAATTGTCCTGTGGGTGTCACTACTGAGATCTCCATTGTTAGGCCATCTGGTTTCGCATATACCTAGGATATTGATCTTCAGTCTGTCCATCTCCTGCATGACATTCTCTAGTTGCCCACAATTGTTAAGTGTCCTGACGTTCCATGTACCAAAAGTAATTTTTTTCTTTGTTGCGTACAGTCGCAGAGTAATTGTCCAGAGACACCTGTTGCTCATGTCGTTCTTTTCCGAGCGAGGGACAAATTATGGAGTAAAATGTCCTCTTTACGCCGTTGGTGCTAACAGTCGCCGGATGACGGTCAGGTGGCACTTGTTGCCCATACCGATCCTTACCGAGAAAGGAGTTGTTTCCTTAGGAAGCAACCCCCTTCACGCTGTTGGTTTTCATATATTTGTCGCGGATAACCATGATTGAGCGGAGGGTAAATAGTGGAGTGGTATCCCGTTGCCTTCTCCACTGTGAGTTATTGAGACACCACCTCCAGTTAGCTGGTCGTTGACTCCTTAAGAGTTCTTCCGCCCTACAGGGTTGCTAAGCTACACTGGCGGAGGGAAATTTATCTTCCCTCAGCAGAACTATTCAATTGTACTTATATTAAGTACATACTTAATTTTTTTTTCTTTAATATACATCTTAAAATGAGATATTTTGTATTTTTTCAAGTAAAAGATAAATTTGTCTATATTTCTGGGATGAGGTTGTATTTACAGTATTTACATTATTCGGACTATTGTCCTCATCTTTCTTGCCGTTTGTACGACGTTCCGGCCTTTTTAGGTGCTAGGAATTTCGAACAGAACCCTTTATTACAATCACTGGGGTATATCATCCTCATTCCTTTGAGTAAAACCACGAGTGGAAGTTATGAAGTTATAAGTTATCTCCCTATAACCCTGCAAGTTACTTGTTTGCTACTGTTGTAGTATGGAATTGAACTAGCAACTCTAAGAGTCAAGTCAGAAAGTAATTAACTTCTATATCTACTTAAGGACACATGGCCCAGTGTGATGGTGATGGTGATTATATATATATATTTTTTCTAAACATATGCTGTTAAATATAAGAGACAATGAATGTCTATTATGTTTAATCATGAGCCGTTCTAAATAACCTCTCTGAAGATGGCTCATGTGAGCCGAAAGCTTAGAAGCAAATCAATAAATAATTATCCAAATATTTAACAGCATATGTTTAGAAAATTATTTGCTGCCTCGATATACTATATATATATATATATATATATATATATATATATATGCAGCAAAAGGCGGTTTGTCGATCCCTGCAATCTTAACCTGATCTAATCTAAGGTTAACCGTTACGTTAAAAACATATTTTTAGTCCCTTATCTTTTACTCTGTAACTCCTATATCGAGCAGCTCATGAACCTGATACAGAATTAATATTAATGTAATACAAACAATATATCGCCCTCATTTCCTTTAATTTATGCCAATGAATATCTCTTCATCTATAGCACTGGTTTCGTACGATCCTCGAAGTATTAGAATAGGTAACCACTTAAAAATCAATCAATAAAAAACTATATAAATATATATATATATATATATAAACACAAGCAGCATTATATATTTCATACGTGTCTGTGTGTGTATATATTTTTATCAATGTTTTTCGACTCTAAAACTAGGGATATTGTGAAAGTCATAAGAGTATTTTAGGCTTCGATATTCAAACATCCGGGATTCGATTAATGGAAATATATCGAGAGGATACATATTTACATTGTTTCCAATTGGTTCGGATCAAATGGTCAATATACCACCTTTTGAAAATCGGCATGTCTTTGTTTGCAGGTGGGACTATACGCGACCAGGAAATAGATTAGATCAAACTCAATGGTGTACAGTCACGAACTCAATATTTCTCCGAGGTAATTGACTTGGCATGATTATACATGCGTTGGGTAACTGTTATAGCTTCACAGTCAGCTCGTCTCGTGAGTCGGCTTTCTGTGCTAGTGATCTTGTACTTTACTGGGTGAACAGTGTTTCGGCCCTATTTTTTACCCGAAAAATGTTGCCTTTGTACCAAATAAAAGCTTAGTAATTTCTTTATATATATATATATAACCTCATAACAATACAAGACAGCCACTGGGACGCATCAAGGGGTTACAGGGAGAGAAAATAAAAACAGGAGTGTCGAAGGAATATAAAAATGGATGGATGGGATTCAAATTGATAGGAGATGCCAATTGACGTTGCATTTAATTTCTTTTTATAGGGAAGGTATCAAGGAAACAAGCAATCAGAAAGAGTTCCACAAACGGGAAGTGCGAGAAAAGAAACTATTAGAGTAGAATAGGTGATTACATTATTTTGACGGTAAAATCTAAAATTAAACCGAGTGTCAAATCAAATCAAAAATTTCTTTCTTTTAATCATTTCACCACAAGCAAGGTAGTAAAGCCACTAAGACACAATAGGCTGCCGAGTGTGAGAGAATATGATAAAAAGAGAATATGAGAAGATAAATAAAAGAATTAAATTAAAAAGACAGAAGTTAACTATTGACATTGGATTTAGATTTTTAAAAATAAAATTTCATTAGAAAACAAGAAAGCTCCACCAGCGTTAAGTGCGGAATTTTGGGGATTGCTATTGTATCTGTGCTGGAGCTGCCCGATCTTAACTTTGCAGACTTGACAGTCTTTATAGGTTCTGAATGGCTGTGCGGGTGATAAATTATATTTTAATCGACAACCGATTTCTCAGTATTTACAGTATTCGGATTATTGTCCTCATTTTTGTTGCCATTTGTACGACGTTTCGGTCGTTGTACGCTCCGGCCTACTTCAGGTCATAGGAATTTCGAACGGAAAGAGGCTCTACGCAAAATGGATGGAGATGATATACCCCAGTGATTGTAATACAAGGTTCTGTTCGAAATTTCTAAGATCTGTAGAAGACCGGTGCGTAAAACGGTCGAAACGTCGTACAAATGGCAACACAGATGAGGACAAAAGTCCGAATAATGTAAATATTGTAAATACTATCTCCTCTTAGAAATATAGACAAACTCTTTTATCATAAGCAAAACGTCTCTAGCTTCTTACTACTCTATCATTATTTCCATGAAAAATATAAAAGAATTTTTCGTTTCTTAATATTTCTCCAAGATTTGGATAGCATCATTCGCTGTCCCAATACGACTTCGAATTTCGTTGTCGCACTTTCCCTTCTATGCTAAAACACTTAACAGATATTCGAAGTATTCTATTTGCGTCATCATAATATTGTTTTTCTCTATGTGCAGTGCCCCGTCAAGACACAAGCAATCATGGCTCTCCACAATTTCCGGTATTTTTTAACTTTTTCGCTATCCTGATGCGCTTTCGGATTTCGGTGTCGTATTTTCCGTCCTATGTTAATGCACTTCACAGATATTCAAATTATTCTACTTGCTTGATCATAATATTGTTTTTCTCTATGCGCAGTTCTTCGTCAAAACACAGGCGATAATGACACTCCACAATTTTCTGGTCTTTGTACCACATTTGCCATCCTAACACGTCTTCGAATTTGGGTGTCGTACGTTCAGTGCTATGTTAAAGCACTTCTCTGATATTCAAATTATTCTAAATAATTGACCATTTTATTGTTGTGTGTAAGCGCAGTGTCTTATTAAGACACAGACGATCATGGCTCTCCACAATTTCCGCTACTTTGTAACTCTTTTGCTATCCTGATGCGCCTTCGGATTTCGGTGTTGTATTTTCTGTCCTATATTAAAACACTTCTCAGATATTCAAATAATTCTACTTCCTTGATCATTTTATTGTTATAATGTAGGCGCGGTGTCCTGTCAAGAATCAGGCGATCATGGCTCTCCACAATTTCCGCTACTTTGTAACTCTTTTGCTATCCTGATGCGCCTTCGGATTTCGGTGTTGCATTTTCTGTCCTATATTAAAACACTTCTCAGATATTCAAATAATTCTACTTCCTTGATCATTTTATTGTTCTAATGTAGGCACTGTGTCCTGTCAGGAAACAGGCGATCATGGCTCTCCACAATTTCCGGTACTCTGTAACTCTTTTGCTATCCTGGTGCGCCTTCGGATTTAAGTGTCGTACTTTCCGTTCGATGTTAAAAAACGTAACAGATTTTCAAATTATTCTACTTGCTTGACCATATTATTTTTCTCTTTGTGGAGTGTCCCTCAAAACACAGTTGATAATGACTGTCCACAATTTCCTGTTCTTTGTAGCACTTTTGTTATCTTAATGTGCCTTTGGATTTGAATGTCCTACTTAGTGGCCTCTGTTAAAACACTATATTCAAATTATTCTACTTGCTTTATTATAATATTGTTCTTCTGTATGTGCAGTGTCCTGTCAAAACACGGGCGATCATGGCTCTTCAAAATTTCTTGTCCTTTATAGTTCTTTCGCTATCCTAATGCATCTTCAGATTTCGAGTTTGTACTTTCCGTCCTCAGTTAAAACACTTCCTAGATATTCAAAGTATTTTACTTGCTTGATCAAAATATAATTCTTCTGTATATGCAGTTTGCCGTCAAGGCACAGACGCTCATGGCTCTACACAATTTCCTGTCTTTTAGAGGTTTTATTAAATTTGATGTTTTTGTCAACCTTATTCCTAAAGTCATTCGCTCAAACTCACGAAGTAGCTGACGCGGTTTTTTCCTGTCCTTCTTGCCCTTAATCTGTCTTGCGAATACCAAGTTTATCAAACCTTTTTTTTTCATCAGGTGTCATAGGAATTTCAACTACTTCTTGTTGAGCCTTCTTCCGATCTTTGGCAAAGTGTTCGAAGCCATTATCAACGCCGAGGTGGTTCAGCATCTCACAGCACACAGGCTCCTCTCGGACAAGCAATATGGTTTCCGCTTCACCAGGTCTACTGCTGATATGCTAACGACCATCACCGATTACATATACCAGGCACTCGACAGGAATGGCGATGCCCGAACCGTTGCACTGAATATATCTAAGGCGTTCGACAGAATTTGGCATGCTAGCCTTCTATGTAAACTGCGGAGCTATGGTATAACTGGACATTTGTTTCAACTAATCCAGTCATTCCTCTCTAACCGCACAATGAAGGTGGTATTAAACGGACATGCCTCCCAAAACTACCATACAAACGCAGGTGTCCCCCAAGGCTCCATCTTAGGTCCTACACTCTTCCTGATATACATTAATGATCTCCCTGATTCCATAAGAGCCCAAGTAGGTTTATACGTCGATGACACCACTGTTTACTCTCGCCTCCTACAAAAATCTGGTGTAGGCGTCAAAGCTAACCTCGCAGCCGAGATTGAAAAAGACCTCCAATCCATAGTGGACTGGGGTAAGAAATGGCTAGTAAATTTTAATGCTTCTTAAACGAAGTTACTCTCAATTAACCATCATCGACAATCTCACCTACCCCCATTAGCATGGACCAGGCTTGCCTCCCAGAGAGTAAAACACTACGCCTCCTTGGTCTCACACTTTCTGCGGACCTCAAATGGAATGACTATATCGAATCCATTGCTAAATCCGCTGCTATGAGAGTCGGTTCTCTGTGTAGGGCCCGGAAGTTTTTTCCGTCTAAATCTATCCTACATATATATAAATCTACCATCCGCCCGTGCATTGAATACTGCTGCCATATCTGGTCGGGTGCCCCTGCTATTCTCCTCGGGCTTCTCGATAAGGTTCAGAGGAGGGTCTGTAATGTGATAGATACAGACTTGGCAGACCGCCTGCAGTCTCTCTCCCATAGGCGCGACGTGGCTTCCCTTTCACGGCTTCTGCTCCGATGAACTTAGATCACTGGTACCCACTAAATACGAATTTGCACGAGATACTAGATTAGCAACTAGATCCCACTATTTTACAGTGAAACCGATAAAATGCAACCGCAACTTCTACTCCAACAGTTTCTTTCCTCGCACTTCCAGACTGTGGAATTCCCTTCCACACGATTGCTTCCCCGACGGCTCCAGGAGTTTTAATCTCCAGGAGTTTAAATGTAAGGTCAATAGACACCTCCTAACACACTAACTTGCTCCCATTCTCTCAAACACTCTTCCCATCTGCCCAACCCCCTCCTAGGTATCCTTACTCATCTGTCACCTTCCTCGTGACATTTCCTATGTCTAACCACTCCTTCTCTTTACCTTCCCCTATGTAGCCCCAGGCGCAATAGTGGCAGTGGAATGCCTTGCTTGGGGTGAAATGATTAAAAAAAAAAAAAAGATGGTAAGTATATTTACTTTTCGTTTGCATTTTCTCGTTGTTCACATATTTCGATTCGTGGTATCAATCTTTCTGCGGAATCAAATTTGTTGCTTCAAGTCAAAGAACAGACATTTTCATTTTTGGAGAAATTTTCTAGCATTCTCTATCACGTGACAGTTCAGTACTCTTTTCTTTGTTTCTAACAAAATTTTTCTGTTAATTGTTTTTATATTTCGCTGTCCTTATGCGACTTCGGATTTCTGTGCCACACCTTCTGTGCTTTCTTAAAAAATTTTCAAGGTATTTCAATTTTTGTATTTATTTTATTTTTGTTTCTCCAACTTGTAATTTACATGTTGGATTGTTCCTTTTATTAACAACCATACACTGTTTTCTTACAGCTGATGCTTAGTCCTTTCTTCTCGTTATCCTTCACTAACCTCTGTAGAAGTTGTAGATTTCTTTCTGTGTTGCTAGCCAAGGCTATAAGCCCCAACCTGTCCTCCTATTTACTTAATTAAAAAGATTTTCAGATAGCTTGACGGCACCTATGTCTTTTTTAAACTCTTTTCTGACTGCCGATGGCCACGAAATATGGTCGTACACAAGGCCCTCAGGTCTTAAATTCATAGCTATCTTTCTCTTATCCTAGGCTGGTTTCCAGCTAAGGTTATATAACCCAACCTGTTCTAGTATTTACTCAAAGGTGGAAGGGAAGAGATTGATTGGAAACTTTGCCAAGGGTACGTCATTGAAAATACTTGGCGGTCCCCATCTCCTCTTCCATCTCTTGTTTGAGAGTCGAAGACCACAGAGTATGGTCAGGGTAGCACTCTGTCTGTACAGTGGATATGGAACCCAGCCTATCCTGCTATTTAAACATAGCCGGTGGGTGATAATAGATCAATTCATAGCTTTCCCAAGAAAAACGTAAATCAAGGGACTGGAAATCGAACTCGGCTCTCCGATTCATTTACCCGTGCTATAATTCATTACTCCACCGTACTCCAAAACAGTTTCTTTTGTTTTATCAAAACATGACCTGAATTTAATCTGCTCGAGGCGGACACACATTGGCTTATCGAATAATATGTTCTTCTTGGGCTTATATGAAAAAAATGCCTAAGGTTTCTTCCCATTTATTATTAATTTCCTTTATGTCGGCAATTTTTAATTAACGTTCTCATATTTTGGAAGCCGAACAATAATTAATAAGATTAGGAAGCAAAGGATTCGATTATTTTTCATAAATGATTGATTAATGAAGAAAAAGCAGTTGCTAAATTGGCCATTTTCTGGTGAATTAACTTCTGAAAGGTGTTACAGTGCAGGAACATCCAAAACTGTACTTAGCCTGTTTGTAAAGAATTTTTGATAGTCTCTTTATAATATAGTTGCTTTATGACACTTTCATATCTTAATTTGGCAATCAGCCGTGTTGTATAAAGTCGATCATTCTAGAATAATGTTTACATTTCATCGTTATTAACAACTCCTCATCGAGAAAGATTTAACAAAAGATTCCAGTACAAATATTTACAAAACGCTCGTGAGATGTTGGATTACAGCGCCTTCTCAATATATGCATTTTTTTAATTACAATGCAAAATCATATGTCGAAATAAACCTAGTACTTAATATTCAGTTAGTTTATTGCCATACGTGATACACACTCGGGCGATCATGTCTCGAAATACACATGACTGACTATGCAGATGATTATACCGCAGTAGGTTGTCATTACTTTCTGGGGGTAGATTGGTTGCCAGTCAAGGCTATAAAACCCAATCTGTCCTGTTATTTAACCCATACCTGGAGGAAAGTGACGGATTACTACCTTTCCCAATAGTATTTGCGCGTAAGTGAATGAAAGAAATTCGACGGAAATTCGAAATCGGCTCCCAATTTTCTCGTACCGAGACGATATTCACAACACACTTAATATTGCTCCCCCCCCCGCCTAATACACGTTGATACAAGTCAGTTAAATACCATACGTAATACACGCCTGGTCGATCATGTCTTGAAAGAGACATGATTGACTGGGCTGATTATTCCGTAGTAGGTTGCCATTGAGCTGACCTGAATCAATAAAAAGGATCTTTCAGACTATTGTCCTCATTTTTTTTTTTTTGCCATTTGTAAGACGTTTCGGCCGTTGTACGCTCCGGCCTTCTTCAGATGCTACGAATTTCGAACGAAACTCTTTATTACAATCACTGGGGTATATGAACTCCATTCCTTGCCTAACGCCTCTTCTGGGAGTCATGAGTTATCTCCCTGTAACCCTGTAAGTTACTTGTTCACCACTTCATCCTTACGGACACATGGTCCAGTGGATATAGAGGTTGGTTAGTTCCTGCGACTTGACCCAAAGAGTTGTGAGTTAAATGCCAGGCTACAGCAGTGGTAAACACATGTTGTGTAATAGGAAACTAATTAGCATTGTGTCTTCTTAATTATAATAGTAAATGCCCCCAACGATATAAGTTAGCTGTCATAAAAAACTTAATCCAACACACACAATTTATATCTTCTTCAAAAGCCATATTCTATAGAGAATTACACGACGTTAAACAAACATTTGGTAACAATGGATTTCTTAACTCCGTCATTGATCAACAAATTAAAATGTATCTGATAACGTTAATAATACCACTAACAATATTAATAATATCAATAATAATAGCGTACGTCAAAATAAACATAAAGCTATTAACTTATATTATTGCAACCAAATGCATGATAATTACAAACATGATGTAACAACACTCAAAAAAAATAATAGGTAGAAATGATAAACCAATTAATAATACTCAACCAATTAAGCTCACCTTATATTTAAACATGAAAACAATTGATCTCATAATTTCTGATAACCCTACAACCACACAAATAA